>JAMKCH010018945.1:0-39019 GCA_023653785.1 Ophioderma brevispina
TTTTGTTGGAATTTTCGGCCTTGAATTTGCCCCACATATAAAGATGCACCACACATAGTCGTTGTGGAAAGACTTTCCAAAAAGTTTGATCCCAAAAAAGCAAGTAGTTCCAGAACAACGTTGAAATCGGTAATTGTTATGCATTATAAGTATGAAACTGGTGCATTCGCGAAGAAAGGCAAGTTTTTTTGTGGATTTGCGCCTTGAAATTTGCCACACTTATAAGAGTGCAAAAAAAGACAATTCGATTTGAAGGAAATGGCATTCCAACAATTTTGATCACAACAAGGCCAGTGCCAAACGAACCTTTGAAAATTAGCATTGTTATGCATTATTAAGTGTGAAACTGGTGCATTCGCGAAGAAAGGCAAGTTTTTGTTGGAATTTCCGCCTTGAATTTGCCCCACATATGAGATGCAACCACAATTCGATTTGTGGAAACATTTCCAAAAAGTTTGATCACAAAATTGCAAGTTCCAGAACAAACGTTTGGATATTGGCATTGTTAATGCATTATACGTGTGAAAATGGTGCAAATTCCGCGAAAAAGGGATGTTTTTGTTGGACTTTTCGCCTTTTCCATTTGCCCCATATATAGATATTCAACCACAATTAGATTTGTTTAAAGACATTTCCAAAAATATGATCACCAACGCAAGTTCCAGAACAAACGATTTAAATCTGCCATTGTTAAGGCATAATAATGTGAAAATGGTGCATTCGCGAAAAAAGGCAAAGTTTTTTGTTGAATTTCGCCTTGAAATTTGCCCCACATATAAGAGATGGCAATCCACAATTCGATTTGTAGAAAAGACATTTCAAAAAGTTTTGGATCACAAAAACGCAAGTTCCAGAACAACTTTTGAAATTGGGATTGTTATGCTTATAAGTGTTGAAATGTTTGCATCGCGACGAAAGGCAAGTTTTTTGTTGGAATTTCGCCTTGAATTTGCCCCACATATAAGAGATGCAACCACACTTCGATTTGTGAAAAGACATTTCCAAAAAAGTTTGATCACAAAAACGCAAGTTCTAGAACAAAACGTTTGAAATCTACATTGTTATGCATTATAAGTGTGAAAATGGTGCATTCGCGAAGAAATGCAAGTTTTTGTTGGAATTTCGCCTGAAAATTAGTGCGGGCCCGATATAAAAGATAGATTGAAGCCACAATTTGCGCATATTGGTGGAAAGACATTTTAAAAAGTTTGATAACATAAACGCAAGTTACAGACAAACTTTTGAACATCGGTATGTTTAATGCCATATTTTAATTTTATTATAATGTGAACCTTGGTGCATTCGCGAAGAAAGGCAGTTTTTTGTTGGAATTTCGCCTTGAATTTGCCCTCCATATAAGAGATGTCAAATACAATTCGTTGAGGAACGGCCATTTCAAAGTTTGATCACAAAAAGGCTAGTACCAGAACAAACGTTTGAAATTAGCATTGTTAATTCATTGATAGGTGTGAAAATGGTGCATTCGCGACGAAAGGCAAGTTTTTTGGTTTGGAATTTCGCCTGAAATTTGGCCCACCTATAAGATTGCATCCACAATTCGATTTGTGGAAAGACATTTTTAAAAAGTTGATCACAAAGGCAATGTGCCCAGAACAACCGTTTGAAATTAGCATTGTTAATGCATATAAGTGAAAATGGTGCCATTCGCAAAGAAATGCAGTTTTTGTTGGAATTTCCCATTGAAATTTGCCCCACATATAAGAGGATGTAACCACAATCGATTTTGTGGAAAGACATTTACTAAAAGTTTTGACACAAAAACAGTTCCAAACAAAACGTTTGAAATCGGCATTGTTAATGCATTATACATGTTGAAACTGGTGCGTTCGCGAAGAACGGCAAGTTTTTGTTGGAATTTCGCCTTGAAATTTGGCCCCACATAATAAGAGATGCAACCACACCCTCGATTGGTGAAAGACATTTCCAAAAAGTTTGATCACAAAAACGCAAGTTTCCCAGACAAACGTTTGAAATCTCTGCATTTGTTAATGCATTAATAACGTGTGAAACTGGTGCATTCGCGAAGAAGGCAGTTTTTGTTGGAATTTCGCCTTGACATTGCCCCACATATAGATATGCAACCACAATTCGATTGTGGAAAGACATTTCCAAAAGTTTGATCACAAAAGCAAGTTCCAGAACAAACGTTTGAAATCGGTAATGTTAATGCATTATAAGAATTATGAAAACTGGTGTGCTTCGCGAAGAAAGCAAGTTTTTGTTGGAATTTCGCCTTGAAAGTTCCACAATATAAAGAATGCAAATACAATTCGATTTGAGGATGGCATTTCCAAAAATTTTGATCACAACAAGGCAAGTGCCAGATCAAACGTTTGAAATTAGCATTGTTAATGCTTATAAGTGTGAAACTGGTGCCTTCGCGAAGAAAGGCAAGTTTTTGTTGGAATTTCGCCTTGAACTTTGCCCCCCATATAATATATCAACCACAATTCCGTTTGTGGAAAGACATTTCCAAAAAGTTTGAATTCACAAAAATGCAAGTTCCAGAACAAACGGTTTGAATATTGGCATTGTAATGCATTATGAGTGTGAATGTGCAGTCCGAGAAAAGCAAGTTTTTTGTGGAATTTCGCCTTAAATTTGCCCATATTTAAGTATATGCAATCACAATTCGATTTGTTTAAGAAATTTCCCAAAAAGTTTGATCACAAAACTGCAAGTCCGAACAACGTTTGAATCTTCATTGGTTAAATGCATAATAAGTGTGAAATGGTGCATTTCCGCGAGAAAGGCACATTTTTTGTTGGAATTTCGCCTTGAAATTTGCCCCACATCTAAGCGAGGCACCACAATTCGATTAACAAGACTTCCAAAAAGTTTTGATCACAAAAACGCAAGTTCCAGACAAAACGTTTGAAATTGGAATTGGTTCATGCATTATAAGATGTGAAAATGTTTGCATTCGCGAAGAAAGGCAAGTTTTTTGTTGTAATTTCGCCTTGAAATTTGCCCCCACATAAAGAGATTCAACCACACTTTTCGATTTGTGTGACAAGACATTTCCAAAAAGTTTGATCACCAAAACGCATTCCGAACAAACGTTTGAAATCTGCATTGTTAATGGCATTATAAGTGTGAAAATGGTGCATTGCGAAGAAAGGCAATTTTTTTGTTGAATTTTTTCGCCTTGAAATTTGCCCCCACATAATAAGAGATACCACATATCGATTTGTGGAAAGACATTTCCAAAAACTTGATCCACAAAAAAGCAGTTCCAAACAACGTTTTGAACATCGGCTATGTTAATGCATTATAAGTGTGAAACTGGGCATTCGCGAAGACAGTCAAGTTTTTGTTGGAAATTCGCCTTGTAATTTGCCCCCACATAAGAGATAGATGCAATACAATTCGATTGAAGAAAGGCATTCCCAAAATTTTAATCACAAAAATGCAAGTACCGCATAATGTGAAAAAGAAGGGTCCATAAGTCTACAACATGAAAACATGTCAGCCGCAAATACCCTTACCGTGGATGAATGAGCATACGGATCCCCGTAATAGTTTTGGTAGCAGGCCTTACACCACTTGGCGCGCGGCTTGCGGGGTTATGCGTCGAGGTCAATACGGAGCATTTCAGCATTGTACGCTTCGTCTCAAGGAAATTATGAGACGCGAGGCCTGAGTCAAATGCACCTTGTTTACAATTGCATTAAATGTATTCACACCATGTACAAGTTAATAAACCGATTCACAGCATGTACAGTTAAACCCGCTCGAGGGCGTTTGGGGCGAGAATTTTGGCCGAGGAAAAAAATCTCGCCGAAATCTTGGTCCTAATCGGCCATATATGGCCTATCTAACTGGGAATCTGAACCTGGGACACCCTCTGATATAACCCAAATACCTATCATGTTACTATGCTACCTTCTTCTTCTTAGCTGTATCCACAAGTCTGCTACCTTATATACAGGGAATACATAAGAACATTGATCTGCCTTACTTTTTTCCTTTTAATTAATATATGCAAATAAAATTTTTATTTATTACCCTTACTAACAATGCATCATGTATTTGACGAAATAACGTGACCCCATACTAAAAATGATCAGAAAACCCAACACCTTGGCGTATTTAAAAATATAGCAAATACTTTTTTGTCCAATTTCCGGCTATTACAACAAATTTAAAAGAGAGGCTCCTATTTGAAACTTTGAATTATATCAACATTAATTATGCACTTGTTATGATTTTCAATTAATAGGTTAGTTACAGGAAAAATACTGTAATCTTACAGGAAAACACTGGCATCAATTCCTGCCAACAAATCCCATAACTACAGTCTTTGTAACAGTTTTCATCCAAAAATTCACTTCACTTTATAGTTTACCTTATTATGTTTTTACCAAATAAGTCCATTGTCCGATCGCTGATAGCCTCGTCCCCAGGGACCCCAGATTTACCCGAAGTGGTCAAAAATTTTGGTCAAGTTATCAGAAGGAAAGCTACTATTGTGATAATTTAATGTTTGGTTTGGATGGTATGAGCAAAATATTGCTCCATTTTGGTCGACCACATTAGTTTGCTAGTACTCTATGGGGGTTCCAAATTAATGGTTTAGCTTCTCATTTCAAAACGGGTGTGAAAATATCGGGCGAAAGCTTTGCAGATAGGGTTTTGAGGTGAAGGCTACTATCAAGATTAAAAAATTATAGACTTATATGCACCGTAAAATTTTGGTTGACATTTGTGGAGAGGCCTCCTAAGTTAGGGTGTTGTCAGTTGCTTTTTTATTGTCAACACATCAAAATCTCTGAATCAACTCGCCTAAAAGTATTAGATAGATATATATATATATATATAATTATTGATATTATATTATTAGATATTATATATATATAATCTAATCAGTGTTTAATTGAATCAATTTTACAGTATACGGTAATTTTCACAGTAATTACTTTGGCAGATTTGTTGTCAGTAAAATACTCAAAAAATTTATTTTTGGTGTGGCAAAATCGTCTCAGATACAGCCACACAATGTACTATATAGTGAGGACTGTAGTGCACAGATCTTATGTGGGTGGCAAATATGATAAAATGAGAATTTGGTACACAAGACTTTATGCATTGTAATCAAAAAAATGATGGAGCACTTGCCACGCCCCTTTCATGCCCCAGCTTGGATTGTCAAGGTTACACAGGGGTAAAATTTTTAAATGTTCTGATGGTGTGAAAAGCAAACTACGATGTTGGTCTGGTTACAGGTTCCAAAAAAGGTATAGTTTATAATACCTGTGACTGATAGTTTTGGAATTAGGGGTTAAAAACTGTAAAAATGTAAAACAAATATTTTGTTTGTACAGGGTCAAAAATCAAAAGGTTGCTCCAATGTTGTAAAATGCGGTTCAAGTGTGGTTAGTCGTAGAAAACTATAGGAATAGTTTTGACTATCTTACGTGTCTTGCTATTAACCAAATGGCGAAAAAAGTCAAAAGCTATTAGCAGCTATTGGATTTTATTGGCCTGTGACCTAGTTTGTTGAATAACGTGAAAACGAAGCATAGCGATAAGGCAAAAAGTCCTCATTTCAATCCTTGAGCCAGGGGAACAATTTTGCACACCCTACTTAACTGAATCAAAGCAACTTGTAACTTTTGACCCACTGGACCACACTAAAATGGACTTTTTCACCATTTGTACATTTTTACCCCGTAACTCCTTAACTATAAGGCCATAGATTAGGGTAAACTACACCTTTTTTTGAATCCGTGTACCAGACAAACACATGGTGTGCTTTTCAACACATTCGGATCGTTTTCAAAAATTTTTGACACCCTGTAAACCTTGAAACTTAATCTGGGGTCCATTAAGTGAGGTTGGCAAGTGCTTCCATTCAATTTTATGAATTATCAATGCCTACAGTACTTGTGTGGCAAAAATCACATTTTATACCGAGCGCAACACTCTTCGCTACAGGTCCCCCCTGTAATATAAATTTTCAACCAGAATCTATAGTCTACCCAGTGTTGATCGAGAGTGGAGATGAATCTCGCCATATCCCATTGATCGACAGGTCAATTTATCTGTCGTACGGTGTTTCCAGGTACAGCAAACAGAAGAATGCAGATTGGTCTGTTTTGGAAGACTTTCATTGGCGTTTGGGTATGTTTCCAAAAGTGAAAATCTATTATATCTAGAAATTGGAATGTTATTTTTTGCTCAGATTTGGAATATGAAAAGGCTTGTGTATATTATCATAAGTGCAAAAACCTCAATGTCGCCAAATGTCGATTGGCCTGTTTGGGAGTACTCGTGACGTTATAAAAGGCTGACTTCAGAGTTTGCCCGATGAGGGCGCCCTCATTTTCAAACACAATTGTGTTTTTTGCATGTACATAATGCTTATATCCATATACTAATACTGTGTGCAATAGTTAAGTTCAAATCGAAGTCCTTCATATGAAAATCAACATTCTTTTGTTTAAAAATCCGTCCGGATCCGAAATTTTGTGTCAATACACCATAACATCCTATGGCACTGTTATATACACATGAATGTTACTGCTCAAAACGAAAAATCCGATTCATCCAACATATATGGAATTCAGCATTTTAGGTGACTACCTTAGTTCTAATTGACTTATTTGTAATTAATATATTAAAAATATAGTGCTGAAATCTCTGCGTAAGACTTTAATGTCAATGTGATGTCAACCTCAGCTAAGTCCATATTGTGTTGTGGGATATGTGTGAGATACACGAATCATAATCCTTGGTACATGTCCTTAAGCCACTTAAAGTGCTCCAAGGGGCTTCCCTTCTTGGGCCTACGTTTATTGTTCCTAATTGGCAATGTTTACTTCTTGCGACCTAATAGATCCATTTAAAATAATTTTTTGCTTTTGTTTGGACCGAGTTAGTTATAATCCAAAAAATTCTGTAAACAAGAAAAAAATCAGCACCAATTTGATTCTTAAACATGACATACTGTCAATATCCATGTAGTTATTTTTGAGGTATTTGAAGACTGTGTACATGTATTGGAAATGGGGGCTGTACGGAATTACAAAATAAAACGAATATATCAGTGAAAGTGAGAATATGAGAGTGAGGGGGTGACGGGGGGGGGGGCACTCAACTTTTTCTGGGTAGAAAGATATGTGTGGCCCGACTTCGGAACTTTAGTGGCCCTTAGAAAATGTATTTAGAGGAAACTTTAGAACTCAAATTCGGCTCAAGTTAAGCTTCTGAGGCAAACAATCTTCCCAAAAGACCCCTTCAAGAAATAAATTATGCTTCAACTGAAAGTATTAGAACTCAGTGCTGAGAGGCGTGAAATTGGGTTGTTGGAAAGCAGAACCCTGGTTAGTTTGGAAAGGGAACCATGTAGTAGTTGCAGGAAGTGGACTTTGGGGGTAATTTGGAAGGGAAATCTGGGTTAGAGTTTTGAGAAAGGATCATGGTTGTCTGGAAGAGACCCATGAGTTGGGAATTGGCCAATATGTAGATGGAAAGGGAACTTGTATAACGTGTATTTGGTGCAATGTTGGTGAAGGGTAAGTGTGGGGAATCACACGGTGCCCTGGGTTTTTGGCAAATGGGCATCCTGTGTTAGTTGAGGATAATATTAGTTACGGGAACGATGCTCTTTGGCAGAGTGGAAGAGTTCTGAAGAGAGTTGGAAAAGGAATCTTGGGTAGTTGGAACGTTAGTATCTTGGACTCTGGGAGATTATTAAAGTGGCACTGTTATATTGCAAAGGGGGGGGGGGGTGGGGGTAGTAGACAGGGGTCTAGTGCGTATCAAGGTGTTAGATACAAGAAGTAACTCAATGGTTTCTAAATTGTAATTTCTGACACTTGGACACTGTATTACTATAACGATGCAGAACTTACAAACAGACCTGGCGAATATTCCAGCGTAAAACTTCAATTTCCAAAAGTGGGACGCGTGACGACTTGTCCTTACTGAAGAAAACCAGCTCCTAATGACTTCCGAAGCTCGGTGGTCGACGAAATATAAAGTCCCAAAGTGCTGTGCTTTTTTTATCCTTGGATACCTCAGAGGCCACGAAATACAAAACCGAAGACGCTACAGCATCGGACGACACATTGGAAGCTGAGACTACTATACTTTGTCTCCCCTGAAGTATGAAAGGTTGCGTCAGTTATGCTCTTTGCAATTCCCACTAACGTCTCGATCGTGCCGCCTTTATTTGTGCGCGCATCATGCTATGATTCCAAGCATATCGCTCGCGATTTCATGGTTTCGCACATAAAAGTGCAGTGGACGCACCTTCAACTTCAGATGACTACAAACTATACGACCAACGTGCCTACTATGAAGACTAATTATAATTACTGTCACTGTCACTATTTGAGATCTCTCCTCAATACCTGGAGCAAGATGTTATGAGCTTGCCGATCTTCCTTCTCAATTGCTTTATATAGCCTCTCAACCAACTCCATAAGGATCTATAAGTACTGTCTATATGAGTCATGTGCTAAATAAGCACATTACATCATGAATCTTGAGCTTTCCAGACACATCTCAATTGTTCCCATGCTTTCTGTATGAATATAGCACTTTTTTCCTGCCTGTATATGCAGTAGGGCGCCACCTATGGTTCAGTGATACTTTTCCAGCAGCATCCATGCAGTTGAGCATTCTTTTAGAAGCTTCACCGCTCTTCTTTTTCATTCTATTTGTTTTACACACACCAGTTATGCGCACAAACCAGTTATACTTTTACATTATGTTACTTAGACTAATTATCATATTTTATGTGCTAATTTATAACTTAAACTCACTCAAAGTGAAATAAATCATTGCAAATCTCGGGGGCTTGTAACACCCTTAAAGGGGACCCTCGCAGTTTTTCTTTAGATCAAGAACAAATTGGTCGGATAGTTTTGAGCATTTGCTTTCTTACCTCCAACTAGTGGAGCCATACTAGGGATTATCAGAATTGACCACTATATTGGCATGTTATAATTTAGAAGTAGAATTCTTTGACATACTGGTACATCAAATTTCAAACAAATATGTTTTTAAATATTCGTTCCAATGCTTGGAAAGCCACTTAAACAACCTGTCTAAAACACGAGGGATGAGGCGGCACGCTGACATTTCCCTTACAAACCTAAAAGGGCACCGAGGCAGGTTTTGTTTTGTTTTTTCTATCTTTTTGGACTTTGAATATTTTAAAAGAAGCTAGAGTTAGATTGGAACCACAGACAAATATTATTATGACCATAACTATCTTACCACTGGACAAGCGAGGATTGCTTTAGCAAAAAATAACTCTTACGGAATGAATCGATCCTGTAATATATTATGATCTGCTCTCAAAATAATGAATAGCCCCGCTTTGAACGATCAAAATCTCATATAATTAAAATACAGACTCAGATCTTAAAAAGGAAACCAAGATTGATTACGTTATTCTTGAACATGGTTGAACATTCTTGAACTCCCATAAGAATACCGAATTTGGTTGCTGATCCATACATGTACTCCTCGCTGGTTTTCTACGTGAACTTCGGTTTGCTCCTGCTTCTAAACTCGGCCTTCTTTCCTTGAATCTTCCCTGGTTGTTCTGGATTTACTTGTTGCATTAAAGCAGTTTTAGGCGCTCCACTTCGGTGGATATGTCGCAGAATAAATTATTAGTATTATTCTCTAATTTCTGGTGTTTTCCAAGTCTTCTAGGAAGATGCTTACTTACCGAAGTAGGGGGAAACAAGGTCAAGCCCCATTGAATGCAATGGATGTTGACCTATGGTGCCCCCTACATTGGGAACTAAGCATTTAAGACAGTCAAACCTAGTCCTTATTTTAATCCTATGAGCTTCTATAAATAATAGCACCATGTTTATCCAATCGGAAGTAATTTTAAATCGACCCATGGTACAACTGGAAAAAACGGCCATTCCCTTTTATGATTTTTGGGTTTTGTTAACCTATCAACTCCAGAAATTGCGGACCGCCGCAGATAGTACAAATACCTTTTTGGAATCCTGATTAATATTAACTTGGTATACTTTTCAACATGATGGATCCAATTTCCAAAATTTGACCCCTGCTTATTGACCTTTGACTCCCAAAAAAACCAATTTCCCCATCCCTACGATAACTCACTTTTTTGGTAAAAGGTGAAACCTTACCTACCACAATCAGTTGAAATCGGCTTCTTTAAAGATTTCAAAGATTTTGCTAAAATTTGACGTTTACTAAAAGGATGGGACAGCTCACGGGCTCTATTCTTACCATTGTAGTCGGACTGAGATAGTACTGTGGGACTATAATAATATAATTCTACACCGGGAGAAAGAGCGGTTGGTACGATAGAGAGGTATAGTCTATAGTATTCTGACAACTGTCCAATCTTTGGACTTGTTTAGATGGCCCCTTAATTTTAAATGCATGTTCAAAATGTTATCGTAGAGAGATCGTGACCAAATTGGGGGATAACATAAGGAAAAGCAAAACTGCTCCACCCTGTTGAAAAGCATGTCTTCGGAATGCATGTCACGGCCAAGAATGTTGTATTGTTGATCCTCACAAATCATTAGCTTTTTAGTATAAACCGTCTTCTTTGACCGCGTATCATCTTCCGCCGTCAGTGCTAACCGGATCAGGCCCGTCCGTAGCCAGGATTTTTTTAAGGGGAGGGGCCGAATTTGTTTCAAAAGGGAGGGAATTTCTCAAAATGCCCCCTCATCCCCCCCCCCAAAAAAAAGGGGTGAGCGAATTTGGCAAGAAGACCGAACCTTTTACCGAAATTGTGACCCTTTTTTCGCCACAATGGCAATTTTTTCATTTTTTTAGAGTTTTTCTCACTTTCTTAGCCAAGAGCATTGCGCCGCCGGCCGCAGAGAGTGACGAAGGAGAAAAAGCCGGCGAGGCGACGCGGCGGACAGGGAAGAACGCAAGAATAGACGGACAGGGGAGGCCGTGAGTAGGACAGGCGGAACAGGAGTAACGGAGGAAAAAGACGACCAAGGAAGGAAAAAGACACCCCACAAGGGAAAAGACGCCCACAAGGGCCGCTGGGCAGAGACAAAAGACGCCCAAAAGGAAGCGCGAGGAAGGAAGGACGGACGGACAGACAGCCAGACAGCCAGACAGACAGGACAGACAGGAACAGACAGAGCAGACAGACAGACAGAATCAGATAGGACAGACAGACAGACAGATCAGAAAAGGACCGACAGACAGGACCACACACACACATCCACACACACACAGGGACATACATACATACATACACAATACATACATACATACACAGAAAGACCAGACATACAGACCACCACAGAAGACGAAGACATAAATACTACATACAGACAGACATACCTACAGACATAATACAACATAATCCAACATACAGACATACATTACAGACATACATTACACTTCGTTAAAAATTTCTGTAAATTTAAGGAAAAAACAGATTTTCTGCGTTGGATTTTAACGTCCTCCCTTCAGACATTGTGGAAAACAAAAAGAATGTTCCAGTATGTATTATAAACAGAATTTGGGTACAACTATATTTGTTATATGAATATGCGTGAAAATAAAAATTTATGTAGTTTTTGTAAAGAACGAAAGGAAAAAAATACAACATTTATTCTGAAACTGTATAAAGTGGTGAAAAGTTTGGGAAAAGACTCACTGATAGTTACAAAATTAAACTGTGTTGTCTTTAGTTCTCAATCAAAGGAAAATATTATTTTTGGATGTCTTCCAATTTACCAAAACAAAGCTTTAAAATACCATAAGTCTGGGCTAAAATGAAAATAGATATAAAACATAAATTACTCGAAAAAATACCAACATTTAAAAAATCTGAAAAGCTGAAAGCAAAATCTGATTGGAAAAATTGATTCCATGCACAAATTCAGAACTGAAGTAGTGATAAAATTGGGGCAAGTTTCAAACCTTTTTGAAAGTATATGTGAATGTAGAAGGTCGGTGTTGACCATGATTATGTTATGTGATTTTTTCTGGGTCTGGTGGGTCTTTTTCTGTATGTTTTTCTTTATCTTCCAACAGATCAAGTACAGGCAATAAAAGGGACTATTAAAAAACAAAAAAAAAAGAAGAAAAAAAAAAAAGAAAACAGATTTTCCGTAATTTTACGGAAAATCTGTTTGAGAAAAATTTTTTCTAATTTAAAACACAAAAACACATAAGAAAAAAATAAAAGTTTAATTTACGGAAATAATTTCAAAAAATTTCTGGGCAGCAATATTCCGGACTTTTTTTTTGGTTCCCGTAATTTTAAATTACGGAAAAATCTGTTAAAATAAGAACTTTTTTCCATAAATATGAGACAAATTTCGATAAATACGTCAAAGTTCCGTTAATGACAGAAATTTTGTAAATTTACCCTAAACATGATTGGAAAAATAATTTACTGGCCAGAAATTTCCGTAAAAATTTAGGACATTTTTTAACAGTGTACATACAGTACTTATTATATACAATACAGGTCTGGGTGCATCTAAGGGACGCACCATTTGACTTAAAGGGGGGGGGGTTTGAAGTTTTCTAAAAATAACACTACCCACTATGAGCAAAAAAACATTTCTGTTCCCAGTAAAAAAAAAATTTACCTGCACCATAAAAAGGCGTTAAAAAAAAACTTTGCCCCTGTGGAAACACAGGAAAAAAAACCTGCCATGTTACTTACATTGGAAAATACTCTATAACCCATAAAATGTGCAATTTTTTTCCGCGCGACGCGCGGTTTTAATTATTACAGACCTAATTAAAGTGTTGGGATTTCTCCTGGTTGAGCACATTTGTCATTGAACGTTGCGGACCAATTTGTGTACTACCCTTTACGCATGCATGAAAACGGCCCGTGCACAAACCTTGAATGTGTTTTCACAATTTAGCCTTACACCAGTTTTCAGTTCTGTACTCAAGTGGCACTATATTATTATTTTTAAATAACTTGCAATTTTAAAATTGGCGTCCAATCAACTATTAAGGAGAATTTAAACACTGCTAAAACTAAATACTCCAAGTTTCGCCCGCAACCATACCCACATCGCTTATGTGGCACATGGCTGCATTGCGGCCACTACATAAGGGGGAAAAACAATTGATTTTCTTTGCAAAACAGTTGGTCATGCATTATAACATAATATTGTACAACAAAAATTGCATCGAGAAATGTGTTTTGGAAAGTGAACCATGCAAGGGTCCGCACTTTGCCGCATCACACCGGCAGCTGACTTTACGTATACATTGGATCCATTAAAACTTTGCATAACAAATGTTATACCCATCAAACTGTATTTTACTTTTAGCATTATATAAAAATTGTTTTATCAAATTTGCATGGGAAAATGTGTTTTGGAAGCACTATCGCAAGGGCTTCCGCTCGGAAGGGGGGACAACCCCTCCCGCACCCACCCCGCCAACTTTTTAAATTATTCTTTAAAAAAAACAGCGTGTTAATGTCGGTCGGACTCTAAACGGCAAATACTGTAAAAAAGGACTACGAAACGTGTAAAAACTGTAAAAAACGGTGTACACCCAATTATATTTTAAAACACAAGACATAAAAAACAAATACAAAACGAAAAAACAAATATATTTAAAACAAAAAATGAATTCCCATACAATATATTGGACTTTTTAAACTGTTGATCATAACTATAAGCATTATTCCTTTGGTTTCTATCAATTTGCATGGGAAAATGTGTTTTGGAAGCTTGATATAAAAACTCTCGAAGAACACTTTCGTTTAATTCAAAAAAAATTAACCCATCAACTATTTACTTTTTAAAATGCTGACCATACCTTTATAAGCATTAAAAAGCAAATATATTATACACGTAAAGTGAACCTTATCAGTTGTTCTATCAAATTTGCATGGGAAAATGTTGTGGGAAAGGCGAATATTGCAGGTTCCGCGCTTTGGAGGGAGGGGGTATCCCCCTCCCCGCCACCCACCCCGACAGTTGATAAACGAAAATCTCGAAGAACATTTTATGCTTAAGTCAAACAAATTTAAACACCACCAACTATATATTGTACTTTTTACCAATGCCTGAATATACAGGTCTTATAATTTATAAGCATCAAAAGAATAGTAACCATGTTTGACGTGAACCACTTATCAAGGGTTTCTAACAAATTTGCATGGGAAATGTGGTTTTGGAAAAGCGAAATGCCGGGTTTCTGCGCTTGCGCAGGAGCCGGGTGGGACCACCCCCTCCGCACCACCCCCGGACAGCTGATATACAACACTCTCCAGAACATTTTAGGCTAATTCAAACAAAACTTACCCATCAACTATATATTTTACTTCTTTAAAACTGTTGATTCATACCTATAAGCATATTGTGCCCCGCCGAACGAGTTCGGAACGGGGCTATAAAATGAGCAGCGTCCGTTCGTCCGTTCTGTGCTAACTCATGTACAAACATGGGTTAACTTTTATCTGGAGGTTCGTAAGGGGGCGCCATTAATGCAACTTGGAAAAAACGGTTGAGAGTTCTTGATATGATTAGATTTGGGCATAAAGATGCTAATAAGTATAAATTTGCATAATTTATGAAAAATTCTCCTGCCAGGCCTTTACAAGTTTTCTGGAGTTTGTAAGGCGTGTATAAGCTTTTGTAACTGGTGGAAGGAAGCGGGCTAAAGAGTTCTCAATCCTGATTAGATTTTGGGCGTATTTCGGGCAAATTGAGTATGCAAAATGGAGCCAATTAATATGCAAAAATCAGCGTCATTACTCTATTTTTCAAACGGTACATCCGATACTCAAAAAATTCTGCGTGCATGGAAGACTATTATGGGACATCTTTTTTGCAATATGAAAGTAGTGATATATGCGGGCGTAGGTATCAAATGAGCTAATAAATTATTGAATTAAGTGCTGTAACGTCTGAAAAACGGTACTCGGATATGCAAAAAAATTCCTTCGCGAAATGAGGACTACTATGCCATAGGTATTGCAATATATGAAAGAGTGATATATGCGCGTTAATGTATGCAAATGAAACTATAAATAGCATTAATTGATGTATCTCAAAATGGTACGTCAGACATGACAAAATTCCTTCGATATGAGACTACGATGCCATAGGGAAAGGGCGGGGTGGTGTTGCGGGGTGTTGGGGAGGGGGTGGGTTGTTCGAAGGGGTGTTGGAAGGGGGTTGTTGTGTTGCAGGGTTGGGGGGATGTTGGGTTGCAGGGTGTTGGGGGATGATGTGTGTTGAAGGGTGTTGGGATGTTGTGTGCCAGGTGTTGGTGGAGACGGGTGGGGGGGGGTGCAGTGGGGCGGGGCATTGCATGCCTCGTGGGAGGGGGCTGTTGCGGGGTTTGCGGGGGTGTTGGGGAGCAGGGGGTATGGTGTGGTGGGGTGTGGTGGGAGATGGGAAAGGGGGGGTGGGGGTGGCGGCGGTGGGGGGTAGGGTGTGCAGGGGTTTTGGGGAGGGTAGGGAGTGTTGGGGAAGGGGGGGGAAGCGTGTTACGGGGTATGGGGTGGGTGGGGTTTGCGGGGGGGTGGGGTGTTGTTGTGGTTGCGGGGGTGGGGGGGGGTAAGGAGGGGTGCGGGGTGGAAGGGGGTGGAGTTGTTGCAGAGTGTGGGGGAGGAGGTGGAGGTGTGGGATGGTGGTGGGGGTGTTGCGGGCTGTTGGGGGTTTGTGGGAGTTGGGCGAGGGGGTGGGTGTTGGGGAGGGGGTGGGGGGGGGTTTTGCGAGGTGTTGGGGAGGGGGGGTGTTGGGTGGTATTGGAGAGGGGTGGGTGTTGTGCAGTATTTATTCATGTTAGTGATTGCGACATTCGGCTGGGGGACATATTTACGCATCGCGTAAATACGGATTCGCCTTGTTTCAAATGTTTGCCATAAATTTGCATGGGAAATGTTTTTTGAAAGCGAACCTTGCACGGGTATTCGCGGCAAACCCCTCCCGCACCAACCAGACAGCTTGATAAGGAACTCTCACATTAACCCTTTCGCTTATTCAAACAAAAACTTAAAGAAAATCAGTGATTTGCTCAATCCGTCCAATCGAAAAAATCATCAAAATCAGATTTTAGCAAGTACGTAACAAGAAAAGGTATCCCAACATACCCTGCAAATGATAAGACCAGAAGCAACCTCATAAGGAAGAATCGGAGATTTTATCATACTGTCGAACGGACACTTACTACAACCACGTAATTGAAGGGAGAATCGTATCTTGGGAAAACTACGTTTTCTTCATTTTCTTCAATTCTACAGCTGGAAGGTAATAACTTCTGAGAAAATTACAGAGATCCTTCACTTGAAGCTTTCCTGCAAAAATTTCAATATTTTGCAAAATCACTGATAGGTCTTTAAACCCATCAATCGATTTATTGTTTAAACATGCTATTTCATTTTTTTTTTTGAACCGTTATCAATTTTTTTAAGTGAACACTTATAAAATTTCAAAATTGTTCGATCAATGAATAGGGAAAAGTATTTTGGAGGAAATATTGCAAAGGGTTCTGCGCTTCGCGCGGGAGGGAATACATCCTCCCGACCCACCCCCAGAAGCGTGATATAGGACTCTCAATATGAACCTTTATGCTTAATTCAAACACAAAACTTAAACCCATCAACTATATTGTACTTTTAACATTGCTAATCTTACCCTATAATTTAAGTGAACCATCTATAAATTCAAATTGTTTCTATCAAATGCATAGGGACAGTATTTTGGAAGCAAAAAATATTTGCACTGGTCGGCGTTAGCCGGAGGGGGATTTACCCTCCCGACCCACCCCCCGCAAGCTTGATATACAAATTCGCATTGGAACACTGTATGCTTAATTCAACAAAATTATACTAATCATGATATTTTACTTTAACCAATGCTAATCATAGCTATAATTTAAGTGAACCATTATAAATTTCAAGTTGTTTCATCAATGTCTCCATGGGGCAAATGGGTTTGGAAAGTAAATATTGCAAGGGTTTCTGCGCTTTACGCGGGGGGGGGCACCCCTCCCGCACCACCCCAGACAGCTTAGATATAAAAAATGTGATCATACCTATAAACATTATTTCAAATGTTGCCAGCAAAATTTGCCTGGGAAAGTGTTTGGGAAAGCGAAACATACCTCTAACGATTACCCCTCGCGCTCCACCACCAGACAGCTGATATACGAATCTCCATGAACACTTTATGCTTAAATTCAAACCAAACTTAAAACCCATCAACTTATTTCTACTAATTAAGAGATGATTATACTATAAAGAATTATAACGTTTGAAACCATTCAAGAAATTTTCAAATTGTTTTTAGATCAATATGCATTGGAACGTGTTTGGGAAAGCAAAGCTTGCAAAGGTTATGCGCCACCACCTCCCTTCCTGCAGCACAACCATGTGCGCTAACTTGCAAGGTGGCCAATGACTTAACAGCAATCTCTACGGGAGAATCCATTTTCAACAAGGCATTTCGGTTATTCCAGTCTGAGAATTTTCAACACACTAGTTTCAATTATTTTTCAACTTTCCCAGATACAAAACAGGAATACGTACACTAGCTTACCGGACCGCCTTAACAGCCTCTCATCTTAGTCATGTAGAGTACCATGTTACCATCACACAGGTGGGGGATGAAGAAATCGATAAGGCAAATTAAAGCGGCACTGGCACATTTTTCACAAAATGTGAAATTTCTGCAATTTGCTCACAAATGATTGTCTAGGCCATTGGACGAATAATAGTTATATTTTACACATACACCTAATTAACATACCCAGAGCAGACATACAAGTAAGAGGTTAACTGCAACACGGGTTATTTGTAGGCTAACTTTAGTTTGCCGTAACTTAATCAAACAATGTGTCTATACATGAATATCATAGACTCGTAACTCAGTGGATATTAAAACCAAAGAGAGGCATTACTGATATAGATAGGAAGGCAAAACGTTACGTAAGCTTTAGAAATTCATCGTCTCGCATTTTTGCCGACCACAAAAGAAAAAACAGAGAGTTATCCAATGAATAGAATGCAATGCCTGCCTCCGCTTCTTCCACATATGTGGGTGCCGTTTGCATATACATCAGTCGTAGTGATACAAATGTTGTATGTTGTTAGAGGTGGCAGGTGTAATAATAGTGCACTGATCTGTGTGCTAGATACTCTTTTTTCTTCATAAGCAATGCGCGCGCTTAGTGGAAAAATGGATTCATGGAGGCCGGTTTTATTTAAATCAAGCCGACTGATCGTGTAATTTCATTTCATTCGTTGTGTTGGCATGGGTAGGAACAAAATTTAACCACCCAATAGCACCCAACATCCATCAAATGATATTTTGCGGATTGTTTGTATCGAAGTACATTATGTGTGTATACAAGCACCCAAAATAATTTATCGTGCAAGATTCAAAATGTCAGAGCCCAGCAGGACGACTGTTTTTTTTGAATGGGCTTCACCCCTGATTAAAACCACAAAGGTCGCGGACCGGTCAAACAGGGAATGCCGTGGGAATCAAGCCTGGTTGATGGGTGTTTTCTTGTGTTAAATGCCATTCCGTCGTCTGCTAAATTAAAGTCGCGGGGTCATTAATTATAAAACCCCGTTTGTTTTCCCCTAAGGGACGCTGTTAGTCCTACATATTTTAAGGCTAATGTATATAAAAGCTTACAACCATGCAAAAAATATCAATTTTGAAATAAGTTGAGGGGCGCACTATTTTTTACAAATGTGTATTCTGTCGTTGTAATGTTAAAGATATTCAGGCTTAGAGAGGATATGCAATGTGTAGTGTATGTATTCATCCACCCTGGACCTTCTTTGACCTTGACCCATAACCGTAGATCACATATTTACATTTTTAACGTTCATCGAGGCATCTTGGTGGTATGATTATAACTGCCATTCGAACATGTTTAGTAATTGATTGACTATTTAACTGGAACGTCACAGTAGGATTACCATTTACCTTTTAAGCTTCCATTAATGCCACCGTATCTTTGAGCATTAATGCACATCACCCTCGTGGGTCTACCGCATTTCCCGAAGTTAGTATTATCCCAAGGATCCGCCTATTTCGAAGTCTGTTTATCTCGAAAATTCGGATTCCGAAGGTGGTTTATCCGAAGGTTGTTTATCCTAAGTCTTATTTTTCGAAGGTTTATTAATCCGACGGTGCGTTGTCCAATCGAAGTTCGTTTATTCCGAAAAGAAATAAGGTCGGAAAACACACTTTCAGGTAACGAAACATTCGGGATTTTTCGGAGGGGGGGGGGGAATACCGACTTCGGAATTAAAGAAAACAAATGTTCGGATTAAAAAACCGAACCTCGGAGGATTCGGAATACGCCTACGTATATAGGAAGGTCCCGGGTCGGGATATTAACGAACCTTAGATCAACGAACCCGGAAAGCTTGATATACAAATTCTGCATGAACACTTTATGCTTAATTCAAACAAACACTTATACTAGATCCAATTATATTTTACTTTTTAAAAATGCTAATCATGCCCTACTAATTTAAGTGAAACCACTTATAAATTTCAAGTTGTTTCTATCAAATGCTAATGGGGAAAAAATTTGGTTTTTGTGTTGCGAAAGTAAATATGCCAAGGGTTCTGCGGCTCGCGGAGGAGGGGGACAACCCCCTCCCGCACCCCCCCCAGAGACAGCTTATATAAAAACTGTTGATCATACCTATAACATTATTTCAAAAATGGTTTCCATCAGAATTTGCCATGGGAAAATGTTTTTGGGAAAGCGAACCATAACCTATACCTATACCCCTCGCGCTTCCCACCACCCAGACAGCTCTTGATATACGGAACTCTCCATGACACTTATGATTATTCAAACCAAAACTAACCCATCAACTATATTTTACTATTAAGATATGATCATACTATAAGAATATAACGTGAACCCATTAGGAAATTTCAAATTGTTTTATATCAAATATGCATTGGAAAATGTGTTGGGGAAAGCAAAGCTTGCCAAAGGTTCTGCGCACAACCTCCATTCCTGCAGCACAACCCTGCGCGCTATACTTGCAAGGTGCCATGACTTAAAACGCATCTATACGGGCGAATCCATTTTTCCACAATGCCTTTCGGTATTATTCCAGTCTTGAGAATGTTCAAACACTGGTTTCAATTTATTGTTTCAATTTCAGAAACAGGAATTACGTACTAAGTTACCGGACCGCCTTAACAGCCCTCTCAATCGTAGTCAAATTGTAGAGTACACTGGTACCATCAAAATGGTGTGGGTGAATGGAAAAGTTTGGAAATAAGGAAAAAGTTAAAGCGGCACTGGCACATTTTCACCAAAATATGCAAATTTCTTCAATTGCTCGCATATGATAGTCTGGGCCATTGGAAGAAATAAGTTAGATTTTACACAGAAAAATAATTAAAAATACCCCAGAGCAGACATAAATAAGAGGTTAAATGCAACAAGGCTATTGTAGACCAACTTTAAGTTTGCCTAAACTTTAATCACCAAATGGTCTATTACATGAATATCATAGACATAGACTCGTACTCATTGATATTAAAACCAAAGAGGTCTATATAGATAGAGAGGGCAAAAACGTTAGTCGTAATCTTTAGAAATTCATTCGTCTCGCATGTTTTGACGGACCCCAAAAGGAAAACATTAGCGTACCAAGAATAGAAGCCATGGCTGCCTCCGTTCTTCCACCGACTGTGGTGCCGCTGTGCATTACAATAAGCGGTAGTGATACAAATTGATGTATGTGTTAGAGGTGGCCAGGTTGAATAATAGAGTGCACCTGGATATTGTGCTCAGATACGCTTTTTCATAATGCAATGCGCCGCTTAGGTGAAAAGATGTATTCATTGAGGGGTTTATTTAAATCAAGACACTGACGTGTCATTTCATCGTTGTGTGGCCATGGGTAGGACAAAATTAACCACCCAATAGCACCCAACATCACCAATGGAGTTTGGCGGAGTGTTTGTAATCGAATTGACATTATGGTGTTATAATAACAAGACACCACAAATAATAATGATTCCGTGCATATTCAAAATGTCAGCGCACAGAACGGGACGGGTACTGGTTTTGAATGGCTTCACCCCCTTGATGAAAACCACAAAAGGTCGAAAGGGAGGGTAAAAAAGGGGGAGGGGAGGGAGAGGATGTAACCAGGGGTCTTCTCTGTCCCTGATCAGCTCTTCACCTCTCTACCTTCTCCATTTCTTCAGCCGTGGGAATCAACTCCGGTGCATGGTGTGTTTCTTGTGTTAAATTCCATTTCCAGTCGTATGCTAAATAAATGTCGCCGGGGTCATAATTATAAAACCGTTCTGTTTTCCCATAGGACGCTGATTTAGTCCTAATCAATTTTCAGGGCTATATGTATATAAAAGCTTTACAACCATGCAAAAATATCAATTTTTGAATATCGTGAGGCGCACTATTTTTCATGTGTTTCATGTCACGTTTATGTTAAAATATATTCATGCTTAGAAGAGATATGCCATTGTAATTGTATGTATTCAATCACCCTGGACCTTTTTGACCTTTGACCCATAACCGTAGATCACATATTTACATTTTAACTTTCATCGTGGCCATCCTTGGTGTATGATTAGAACTGCCATTCGAACATGTTTAGTATTTGACCTTTTGACTCCTTACATGACGTCACAGTAGGATTACCATTTACCTTTTAAGCTTCCATTAATGCCACCGTATCTTTGAGCATTACATGCACATACACCCTCGTGGGGTCTACGCATTTTCCCGAAGATTCGTATATCCCAAGGATCGCTATTTCGAAAGTCTGTTTATATTTTTCCGACATTCGTTATTCCGAAGGTTTGTTTATCCGAAGGTTCGTTTATCCTAAGTTAATTTTTTCGAAGGTTTATTAATCCGAAGGTGCGTTGATCCAATCCGAAGGTTCGTTTATCCGAAAAAGAAATAAGGTTCGGAATAACACACTTTCTGGTAAACGAAACATTCGGGATTTTTCGGAGAATAACGAACCTTCGGAATAAAGAAACAAATGTTCGGATTAACGAACCTTCGGATTCGGAATAACGCCTACGTATATAGGAAGTTCCCGTGTTCGGATTAACGAACCTTCAGATAAACGAACCTTCGGAATAAACAGCAACTACTCTTGTACATATTGCTTCGAGATATTCCATATTTCACGTCTTGCCTGCGATTGCTAATGATTCCAATCTTGTTACTTTTTAGATACTGAATAAGAGACATGATTTTGAATGTGACATGGATCCAGAGGACTTATATGTACCTCCTTGTGTTAACATTCTGTTCATGGGAGTTGCGTGTTTGCGCACAGACTGGTAGGTATATAGAGTAAAATGTTTTACTGAAATTTAGAGCATTAATAGCACATCTTTTTTGAATTGGGATCTGGGATCTCGATTCTAATTGCAAAATCCCTTCCTTTATGACGCATGCATACTTTTGTGTATTACCGCTCACAGATAAAGTTTGCAGATTCCCCCCCCCCCCCCCCCCCCCCCCCCCAAAAAAAAAAAAAAAAAAAAAAAAAAAAATATAAACTGTGTATTTATGTGAGATATTTTGACTTTATATATAGAACAACTTCCTAATCTAAATTGGGTAGCCACAATTTGCGCACCCACGCAGTCTGCACCCAGTTGAATTCCAGCAGCCTTGACGGAATAAAGTACAGTATCAGTGCACTTTATTCCGTCAAGGCGCTGAATTCAATGGGAGCCGACTGCAGTGGGTGCGCAAATTGTGGCTACCCATCTAAATTCGCGTTTTTTCCCCATCCAATTTGCCGCATCCTAATCAGAGATATTGTTAATTAACACAAATGATAAAATACCACTTGGGCCAGTTTCACTTGAGGGTTCAAGAAACTAAAGGTACGCCTATAAGGTGTGTAGCATCCTGTGGGATTAAACTTTTTTCAAACAAAAGAATATTGGAGAGTTCAAAGTCAATGTATTATCATGCATTGAACTAATCAATATATTATTTTGCAAGCTGTGAAAGCACCAGAAATTATGTTGTGGGGGGGGGGGCACACTCTCAGGGGGACAAAAATCATATGTAAATTTTGTGAATTTTCCTGGTGAAACTAAGTGGACAGCCACAAGTCTCTCTTGGGAGACAAATGTGCGGACAACGCTCTAATAAGGAGAGTCAATTTCCCCTCCCCTATTCTCCACAACCTCTAAGATGCCAGGGAGACAGATGTGCTGACAGCGCTCTAATAGGGAGAGTCAATTTCCCCTCCCCTATTCTCCACAACCTCCAAGATGCTAGGGAGGAACATAATGAAGAAACCAGTGTTGAACAAACACCAATAAAGGAAAGGCATCAGTTTACTTTCAACGGGTGTGTTTTTATGGTTCTACCTTCAGCTGAAACCTAGAGTAAGGCCGAGAAAACAAGATTGTTTGGCATTTTGCACTTAGTATACATTGGTTACTGGTTCAAGCCTTGGCTTATGCACCTGTTCCGAATTATGATATGCCATAGGATTCGTATTGTGATCAATGTAATCAGTGGCACGAACCAATGTTAGCGTGAGCCAATTGACGTGGCAACGGTCTTATTCTAACGTGCTCTACATCAGCGAATTGTGACATTATAAACTTATAAATTACGTTATATCACAAGGAGCAGCACTTTGTATCTCTTTTTTATTTTAATTTTCAATAAAGAATGTCTTGAAGTTGATTTCCAATGGCAACTCTGTTGATATCGGGATAGCCGAAACTGGACCAGCGGGTTTTTCAAATGATAATTGGCCATAACTCTTGTACAGACCCTAAAATAACACCAACCTAAAAAATCTCATGAAAGCTGGAACATTTCTGAAAAAGAATCGGTAAACTTCCTGTTGAAATGAACTTATGTTTTTGGACACACAAAAAAAAGAATCTTTGATTGTAAAGTGTGGGTTTTTTTTGGGGGGGGGTAGCCTGTACTAGGCAATTACCACCACAACTCTGCATAAATCTCACAAATTTGAAATTTGGGGCGCTCTTCAAAAATTGTGCTATTATTGCTTTAATAGAACACCTCAGGCGTGTTCAGCAATTTCCCCCACAACATGCCATCACTTTACTAATTACAAGATCACAGCTGATATTTTGAGCCATTTTATCATTTTTGAGATATTGGCCTTTATAGAAAGAGCAGAAACCATTAAAATACGCCTAGTCAAAACAATCCACTCCCAGTTATTTTAATGTTTTAATCTAATCTTGGTCATTATAAACTTGCAATTAAATGAACAGTCACATTAATTACTACTTTCTTTCGTTTTAATTTTATTTTAGAAAACCTAGCATTTTTGTCAGTATCTGGAGAAGATAAAATATACAAGGCTACGCTGCCAAATGGAAGGTTCAGTTCAATAGCTTTTACAAAAGTCATAGATACGGGCGGCGATCCTCGGCAAGTGTCATACGACCAATTGAACAGAAGATATACTGGATCGAATATATCCCTGATTTTATACGACGATGTGATCTAGATGGCAGTAATCCTGAACAATTTCAAACTAAAAATGGTAAGTACGGGGAACAATATGTTTTATTCAACTCTTCCAGAACTGATACATGTATCAATTAAGTTACTTTTTTCCAAATATTTTTATAAGTGATAAAGGTGTCGAAGAGTAAAGAGGGCATCAATAGTAAATTGTGACCGCATTATGTGGGGTCAAATATCGTCACATTACTTCTGCACTCAATAAATTAAATATATAGCTCGACTTCTTTCTGGATGTTGATTTGGTTTTTTTTCAGTATCGGTGAATTTATTTCCATTAAAAAACACAAAAGTAATACAACAAAATGCAAACAACAAAAGCACAGAATTAATGGAGGAGTAGGCTGAAAGGCCAATAAGGCCAGAAAAGTAGTCTACCCCTTGGAACAAAAAAGATTACACATGAATGGACCAAAAGAAAAGGGACGACAGACTAACAAGACATACAAAATGACGGGCTCAAAAATCGAAAAAAAAAACAGGAGTCTGTAATGCAAATAAATTAAGAACATTGTTACAAAGATATTTTACTGGTACTTCTGGATAAGGGACCGTTTAAGTGTATTACGAAATTGTTTGAAACAGTTTTTGATTCCTGGCAACGATTTTGGAAATTGAATTCAAAAGAATGGGGCCGCTGGATCTAATTCCATGGTCTGAAAAAGATTTTTTATTGTTTGTTATATTTAGGTCATTGGCATGTCTTGTTGGATAGTCGTGAATATCGGAACGTTTTGTAAAATAATTCTGAAAGGCCACAGGAAGCTCGTTAATAGAAATTTAAACATGAATAAACCTAGTTCTAACGTATACATATCATTAATTGTGTAATTTGCTATGTCGCAAATAGTGCGTCCAGTATGACTTCTAAGTAACTCCTTGTTATAGTTCTTATTGACCACTTCTGAAGCTTGACTCTAATTATCAATATAAATTTACATGTGTTTTTCCCTTATAGAATACCATAACCGATATAGGAGATAAGTGCAATAAGTGTGTATGTAGATACGGATCGGGATAGAAATTTCCAATTTGTCAGACCAATAGTGCGAGAATAGTTTAGTATGACTATGCAATAGGTTTTCCATGTTAGGCACTCATCAATTAACAGCGAGAATTTTAGTTACATTTTACTCTATCAAGAGTGGTATCATTCAAGACAACATTTCAATTCATTCACGTTGACTTAGACGAGTTAGTGAGATGTGCAATCATATAAATGGTTACTGCTTTACTGATAATTTATTGCTTTTTAAAACCAATGTGCGACTAACGTAAATTCACTGTGTACGATATTGCTATTGTTGCTATTGAATATTGTTATGCGATATAGTACTAGTTGGTGTCATCAGCAAACAAAGCGGAAATCAAGAAACATTTTGATGTATAAGTAATGTCATTTACAGACAGGCATGAACAATATAAAGGGCTAATATAGATCCTGTGGTACACCATAAATAATTCTTTCATGTTAGATTACAATGTTATAAAATACAATTGTGTTCTATTATTAGGATAGCTTTAAACAATTAAGTACTGTACGACGAAATCAATACTGCTCTCGAGTTTGTGTAACAATATATATGAGCAATAGTGTCAAATTGCTTTTGACAAGTCTAAAAATATTGCAAACGTGATTCATGTTTTTACACCGGTGATCTTATCTACCAATTGAGCAATAGCCATATAAGTTGAATGTTTAGGTCGAAGCCAAATTGTTTTTAATTTAGGATTTTGTGGTTTCAATATAATCAAACCACATATCAAATACAAATCGTTCAAGAATTTTGGAAAACACACAGGTAGCAGTGAGACTGGTCGATAATTTGAGAATACGTCGGGATCAGATTGTTTATAGATTGGAAATAACTTTAGCTATTTTTGTTTTCCCGGAACAATACCAGTTAACAGTGATAAGGTTAAAGATATGTTAATGGTTAGAATTTCAGAGCCAAAGCTTTTACTACAGTTGCCAATCTAATCATAACCAGCACTTTATTTGGTTTTTTAAGATTGCCAATTATCTTTTAATATCTAATGCAACAATCGGTTAATAAACAGACTAGAAGGCATCATATCGGGGAGTAGATTCAAATAGTTTTACCATTATTTTGAATGGCTGAAGCAAGATTGGGACCAATTAACAAAAAAATCGTAAATTGATTTGCTAGTTTTGAGAGTCAGATATAATGTTGCCTATTATCCGATCTTTAAATTTGCCACTGCGGTGATGTTTTTACCTTACCAATGTTACAGTTAATTTATTTCGCATTGTTCTCTCCTGTGTTTTAGACTTTTCAATTTCGTAAAGTAGTACATTCTCTTTGAATTACGTATTAGTCGTGTTAATTATTTCTATAGGTCTAAATTTTTGAAGTTTCCCCAGTAGGATTTTTTATATAATGTTATTCAATTTGCTTTTTCGTATTAAACGTGGGAATCCATGGTGTGAGATGGATCTTTTTCTGTTGACCCTGGCATTTGAGCGGGATGCATGCATTTATAGAAAACGTTTTTTAAATGTTTCTAGAATTTACTAAATAAAATGGGACATCATCGTTGTTAGAATTTCTTGGCCATTTGATATCTTGACATTCTGTGTTTAAACTTGGTACACATTGTCATTACAGTGGTTTCTTTAAAAAAATTTGGTATTTACGCCGTTGATAAGCGACATCGACAGCAATTGTTAAAAACAGTCGGCAAGTGACACTAAAATCGTTACAAAATGCGAGGTTGAATTACTATCTGCATTATTTGTCAGCATGTGTAGATAATTGTTGCTGAAATAGCAGTGATCCTTGTGGGCTTTGTAAATAGTGGGTTGTAATTGAATAAGAATAAATAAAGTCGATAATCATAATAGATCTTTTCCGTGTCAGCCTTTCAGAAGTCAGATATTAAACTCACCCAATATAAAAAAGTTTCTTTTCATGAGATTCATATTATATAAATGGATAAATAATCAGCCACGAAATTATCATTGATGTGGGATCTATTATATACGCTACAACACCTTTTATGTCCATCAATTTCTTGAAAAACAAGATTCGAAACTTGAATTAGCTGGCCATAAATGGTTCTTAATTATATTTGATTTTAGAAATGTATAAGCAAAACCTTTCCGATCAATTCTGTTCATGTGTTCCACAAGATAAACCATCAATATTGAAGAATTATTGGGGCTTGCCTTTAGGGTGGTTCCAAAATGCCTATTATTGAGAATTCATGATTCTACGGATTTATGCATTCTTTAAGGACGATCAAAAAATTTTTGGATAATAAACTTCTGATATTAATATTTAGTAGCACTTCAATTACACACAAACTAGCTTTGCGTTTGTCTAAACAAAATTGTTCGGAGTCAAGTCAAATAAGAACATTTATGTATAGAGTCATCATTTTTATATCAAGTAAGCTTACCAATGAGTTGGATTCAAATTTGGGGATTAAAGCTCATTTCAGCATATTTTAAATTCAATATCAGTTATATTAAATCTGGAGGATTCATTAGTTCATCGTACTGAGTTTCAAGATCATTGTTTAATGTTTTTTTTTAAAATTTTATTATATTTCGAAATCTTTTTTGAGTCAGCCTTTAAGACTTTTTAATTCTTTAGGTCTCATTAAACACTTTTTATGGATCAAACTTATTACATTTAGAAACAATATATATCGGTAGAATGTTTTACGATTTTTGAGCAAACCAGGCATATTTCACAAAATTTTTGAGCGACATTAAAAACAACATAATACAAACATGCAAATATCAAACAAAAAATCATATATTAAAAATATTAAAAGTTACACCACAAAGTTCGTTCTGAGAGTCTTAGCTAGGTGTGTTAATCGTTACCGGTCAGTCAAAAGTAACAATTTGGCCACCATTGAAGAACAAAGCAATATATATCAAATAGTATAAACTATATACTCATGTACAATGTCAGCATTGTTTTGTGTAATACTATAGGCATGACAAGTAATTGGACTATTTTGTCACGTTTGTGACCTAAAAACGGCAAATTTTGATTTTCAACTCCCAACGCTTGTTCCGCAACTAACAATCTGTTATTATTTTGGTATAATGAGTACCTTAGTCCAAATCCAATCCAAATAATATTTCTACTTTCGCCAGATGGTTATTTGTCACAGGGGCAAACCAAAGTTCGGTCACGTCCGTGACCCCAGACAAAAACGGGTTATGAGAATTCAACTTCACTGTAAAATTCTGTGACTTTTTAAGTCTCACATTCTTATATTTCTTCAAAAGACATTGGTACTTTGTCACACACAAATTTTAGTATAGCCCATTAACAAGCTGCAAACTTTAACTTGGTAATTATCAATTTTAGATCCTTAGTCCAGTCAACGTAGTGACACAGTGGTTCCGTGTGCGACTCTCCATTGTCTTATACATACAAAATGATGACCCTTGTTATAATGTGCAACAAAAATAAAGTTATAATAAAATCTTCTTGTGTATTTCCATAGTTCCACTATTTCAAACACTTTCATCACAATACCCATTGCAAAGGGGCAATGTTTACTCCGATAGGCAGATTTCCTGTGCTGAAATAGTGCAAGTCTGCTACAATTTTGGCAACTTCACCCAAACTTTCAAAGACACATTGAAATCACCCGCCGTTCATCATTCATCTCTAAAGCCAGTTTCACACAATCTCTGTGAAAAAAATTAAAAGAAGCTGATTTCACCTGATTTTTGGTAGCTATATGGTTGTCACATTTACCAAACCAAGTGAGTTATCGTAGGGTGGGGGGAATTGGTTACCGAAGGAGGGGGAACAAGGTCAAGCCCCATTGAATGCAATGGGATGTTGACCTGTTGGTGGCCCCATACTTTGGGAATAAGCATTTAAGACAGTCAAAATTATTCATATATTAAAAAACCTTAACAAATAAAATAATTTGGCACCATTTTTTATCCAATTCGGAGTAATTTTAAAATTTGACCCTGGTTGCCACTGAAAATGACCCTTTTTATTGATTTTTGCGGTTTTTTTTAATTTTATTAAAAAATACCATTTAATTTGGCTATAGTTGGTACAAACTGTACCTTTTGGAATCCTTATAGTAAACTATTACCTTGGTATACTTTTCAACCTGATTGGATCAATTTCAAAAGTTGACCCCTTTTTTTGACCTTTGACTCCCGCCCCTCCCGGAAAACCAATTTCCCCACCCCCTACGAATAACTCACTTTTTTGGGTAATGTTGACACCTTTAACCTACCAAATATTAAATCACTTTCTTTAAAAACAATCCATATTTGCTAGAAACTATGTTTAGTTTTGATTTAATATCTTTTAATGTGAATCCGTGAACCGAGTTCAAAACCGTCAACATAAATTTAAAAGAAAGACTGAAGCTCGCTTATACAGTGCGAGTCAATAAAACCCCTGCATCAGGAAAGATTTGTCTTGAAAGTTAGACGTTATTTTTGCTTGAATGTTTCTCTTTGGTTGTTTACCGAAATAACCGGCATGAGAATATATTTAATGGTTCTTTCGGACTTTGGGTTCAGAACTGTTTCAATTTGCTGAGAGACTTATAAATTCTGTTTGGCCACTCTTAGCCATACAAGCGGAGAGACTGACACCGCGACATATACCTAACTCATTATGCAAAAAGAACAATTCCACATTCAATTTCAGTTTGAAAACCAAATTTTTACAAAAACATATCATTTTGAATAACGGTCTTGTGTAGTTAATTATAATTAAAATAATCTTATTAATTTTTTGTTCCTGGATTTTTATTATAACAAATATCAGAATATCAAGTTACAGACAATATATATTTAATCATACATTAACCAATCAATATTATCCAATTTATACTCCATCAAAATATGTTTTATGTTTTCCCTTCTTCTACAAAATCACGTTCCATTAAGTTTTTTCTTCTGAACACCGAGAAGCAATTCATAATACTTTTGGAAAAAGGTCTTTAAAATTCAGCATAGATTTTCTTTTCTTCACTAGGCGACAATTATACATAAACCTTTTTGTTAAGAGTATAATTCAACCTAACATTTTTTGGGTTTTTTCTTTATACATATCCCAAATTCGAGGATAATTTGTATTTGTTCTTATACAAATTTACCATTTAACCGCCAGAAATTATTTCTAGATTCGTTTCTATATATTTCCAAATACCTTTAACCTGATGGCATGAAAAAATAGATGAGTAGACGTTTCACTCAACTTCATTCCATAAAAACAAAGGTACACAGATTACGTTGGTATTCTTCATCTCTTCAACAAATCATTTGTGGCCAAGATACGGTGCAGACACGATATTGTAACCACCTCAAATCTACATCTTGTGAACTTGAAAGGAAACTTAAAAATATTTTCCAAGTGTTTACATCAAATGACTATCAATTCTTTTCCCATCTTACCAGATATCCAGATTCTTATTCGTAATCATACTTATATAACTTTTATTTACAACCCCCTTTTCTCCTTTCTTTACCATTTGTTGAAGATGAATGGTATCATAAGCCTTATTATACAACAAATTTTTGGCTTATTCAACACATTTTCCATAATTTATAGATGTCATTAAACCATAAAATTCTTAAGAAATTCGTTTTACTAATAATTTTCACAACATTCTTCATACGTATAAAAGTACCAGTTTTCTGTTATTAAATCATTGATAATTTTACTCCATTTCTTTCCCAGTGCCTGTAATGTATAGGATTATTACCGACTTTAAATCAATAATATTGTTCCTATGCACTACTGAGAAAATCTTTTTGCGTTACAGATGAATGCCTTTGAGTATATTTTATCCACAACTTCAAAACATCTTTCCAAAACTCGTTTTGTACATTTTGGGTATCATGGTAAAATGAACATCCGTTATCGAACAGTAATTTTTTTTATCCTGCATATTCTCCCTACCTTCTATTGTTTGACAATATTTGGTGTTAATGTTTTAAATCAATCACTGCTGAAGACCGGGCTTTTTTGTTTGGCTCAAAATCGGTCAAGCCCGATTTTAAGTCTCTCATTCAAAATAGGCATAACTTATTTCTCCAAGTCCAAAGTGGCACCAAATAAACGTTTTCTGAAAGCTTGTTTATCCGTCCTTTTATAACCAAAGCAAAACATGGAGCAAAAATAATTCTCACTATTTTAATTATTTTTTTTATTCTGAATACACACCCTCATCTTAACCCATGGTGAATGATCGTTGCCGCAAATCAGAGCTAATAATAAGCTTTTTTTCCTTCCGTTACGGTGTAATACATTTGGTTTGAGATATAAAGATGGCGGATACAATCAGGGTCAGGTTTTTCCTGACTCGCACTGTCAGGTGACTGTATATACTGTGATATCTATCTTCCCTCTTACCATCAATAGAATTCATGTGCTCATGCTGTCTTTAAAAAAAGGGCCGATTATACAGGAGTGCTTCCCGAGTCACTACGTAAACCTATCAGTGATTTGCCAATCAGAACATCGAAAAAATCAGGCATAGTTCATTGTTTAGAACAACACCCGCTGTCACTTAATTCGCAGCATACTTTTATCCGTTGTAAAGATATATACTCCCTGATATATCTCCCTCTTTGAAGGTGACTTTCGTAGGAAACAATTCACCTTTGCGTATCTTCTATCTTCTTTGTCTACCTTGTGTGTTCTGATGTCTCCTGGCTTTGGAACAGACTTGGCGGGTTTAACCTGGTTTTGTGAGGCTCAACCCTTTCCACCTTCCCTCAATGCAGATTGCAGGAGTTGCTTGTAGGCTCCATCTGTCCTGAATGCCTTTGAGCTTCTGCTGATGCCAGAACCAATGACACGCTCGCCTCAATGCAACTTTGGCTTCTGTGTCGGTATACCTTCCCTCTTTTTCCCTTTAGGATGCCCAATGATGCCAGGCATTTGTGACTGATGTATTGCCGAAACCTCTTTTCCTACTCTTTTGGAAAGTAGTATGTAGACCTTCCTCTGATTTCACCGTCAGCCACTAGATCTTGGTATTTGCACTTCTTTCTTGCATATGCATTGGATAGGTTCTCCTCCATAGGGACCGTCAGCTCTATGATGATCACTGTCTTTGGTTTGGTAGAAAAGATGGCGATATCTGGTCTCTTAGCTCTCAGTGATTTCTGGAGGGAACACTATTTGTTTGTGGTCCTAATCCATCAGGAATATCCAGTCATTGGCCTTCTTCATGTTGGTTGGCTCTGTCTTAGGCACTGGATTTCGATAGGTTGTACCATCAGCTGTGCGAAAGGCTATTGTAGAGATGGAGTTCAGATTCTCAGGTGTGATGTTTTTTCTCTCGACCCCCGTACGGTGCCAGACCTGTAAAGATCGCTTTCAATGTTTTGGTCATGGCGTGGGTCATATCGTCCGCTTTGTAATGAGTAGCTGCAACCATTGAAGATGTGGAACAGTGTACAATGACGATGATGGCATAATTGGCAGAGTCCAAGATTGGTCTTGCCCCACAGCTTCAGATTGTCAGGGGATGGAAGTTGATCATGAATTGCATTGATGTGGAAAGACAGCAGCTCTGGCGTCCAGACATACAAAAGTTTCTTCCAGGAGGTGTCGACCTGCATGACAGACTCCCAATTCAACCACTGCCCTTGTTTCGCACATCCGTAAAGGTAGACCACTGTCTTCCTCATCTACATCGTTTATTGAACAAATCAGGTTTGCATGTACTGTAACAAGTATGAATCCCATAACCTTACCCGGTTGTAAGTTGTAAGGCTGAAAGCAACTTGATAAAGACACAATCGGATACTTCAATCATTACTCTCCATACGGACACTTGCTAGAACACATAATTGAATGGAGATTCGTGTTTTTGAACACTGCTGTTTTCTTCCTTTTTTGTTATTTTCTTCACTAGTAGACTACTACAGCAATTTAGAATATTTTTATTATTTGGTGGAGCACTAATAGTACCTTTAAAAGGGTGATTGATGCATGTAGTGCTTTACGAGCCAATGCGTATACCATTGAAATTTAGACTAATATGACGAAAACCTATACACACCAAAAATATATTAGCTCAACAGCAATCACACATTTTTTTTTTACTTTTTTTAAATTTTATCAAAGCTCCATGGGGCCTTGCTCTGGACATCACGAATCGCGTGATCTACTACAGTGATTATTCAGACGATGGAGTTAGCTCTCTCGCTATGGCTGATTTTAACGGCGGTACATCTACGTTAATAAGTGGAACTGCTGCAGGACCTGGAGAAAATCCAAGACACATAGCTTATGGTCCAGAAACCATGTAATAATAATAATAATAACCGTTGTTTTACTGAAATTTGACATGGAAAACGTATTAAGCTTAGCTATAGGTACGGGTTTGGATTGAAATTGTAGCGTTATGGACGTTGTCATGATTAAGATGGCATCAAAACGATCACCCAAAATTGACAACAAAAATTTTATGAGGCGAGTGAAAATCCCGTGTTAGAGTCATTTATCATGTTGAAGGCAATATTAGTGTTCTTCGCAAAAGCATAAAATATTTGAAATTTGAAAGTAAAGGATTACTCTGTGCAGGTTGTCCACAAAAATGGTAAAAGGCAAAATCGCCATCGTTGAAGGTGAAAGGTGAAGTTTTGGCTTTTGAATACCGTTTTAAAAATTCGATTTGGTTGTTGCAATATAGAAATATGGCAAATATTCTAAAAGAGTGTGCGATAACAATTGTGCCACTTTTCACAGAATGAGATACAAAGTAAGAGCATCATGTTGTTAGGTTGATAGGCTTATTGATTAAAAAGCACTCGATCATCAAACAATAATACAAAGAAAGCTGTTAAGTAATTGAATATCATTACATGATAATGATAACCATAAATTCGTGATAGAATGTGTGAGAATAAAGAGACATGGGGAGATTTCCAGGAAGAAGCGCCCCAATTTTTCTCGAACCCCGGTTTTTTTACATATTTGGAATGCTTACCAATGTATTGAAGTGAATAAGCCGAATACGCCGTCTTTCTTTAATAAGATAATGATTTGGTAGTTTCTGTCGTGCACGACAGAAAGTCAAAGCATGGTTTTCTATGGGGAACGATTACGATAGCGGGCAAGTTCAAAACAAGGTTTGCGGGTTTCTTTTGCACCTGTTTGTCTAATAAACCTTCGAAGCGTTCTCGGTAGGTGGTCTACAACCGATCCAGTGAAATTTGAGAGAAATTCGTATCCTAAAAAATCTCCTCCTGTCACTTTAATGAGATGTCCTCTTCAGGATGATTGATTTAGATCAGAACAAAATGAAAGAAACGTATTAAAGATGTGCAATAATTATTGTTTGATAATGTCTATGTGTTTTCAACTGAGTGTGCTCTATTTTTATGTTCTTGACTTATGAAGTCATTTTAGAATGTTTACTGAGAAAAAAGAAACATTGATATGAAGTTCAAAGTGCACTCGATCGATATCGGTCACATTCCTGAACACATGTGGGCATGGGCGCTCTCACTGCATTACCGCATCTACATGTGCATGCACCAGGTTTTCTAAGCCTGACATGCTACATCTCAATTCAATTAAATGCTAGGATAATTCCACTAATATGATTGGTGTTTGTCGCAACTACAGGTCCTTGTACGTCACATACACCACTGGAACCGCAGAAGTCGCAAGTTACGATGTCGACGGTACAGGCAAAACAACTTTGTTCAGTGTCGCAAGTGGAGATACGGGATTTAGGAAACCCAATGGGATATACGTTGATGAAATAGGTATTTGGGAGGACATTCGAAAAGTCGCACATTGCATGCAAGAACTGTTAAATTTCTGTTCATGTCCCGAGTTCATGCTCTAAATCATAACCAAAGGATTAGGTTCAGGAGTCCATTGGCGTGTAGCTAGAAGCTGCTCGAAGGGGCAGTGCCACCCTTAAACCCTTTTTGAGAGAGTGGGAGAGAGAGAGAGAGAGAGAGACATTGCAGAAGTAAATCGCCTTAATTTCAATTCTCTTCTAAAATATTCAATTAATTTTAAGACTTCGAAATTAAAAATAAAAAATTGATAGAAATAACACATAAAATAGCAATATCGAATGAATGGTTGCATTTTATTTTTAATGTATCTCTGTGTACAGCACAAGAACTGTTTTTCAGCGATGTGGACGCATACGAAATTTGGTTCTACAGTCTTCAGGATAGGTCGACGAAAGTAAAGATCTTTGACGGTAAATCATCACCAGTGGAGATGGGCGTACTGTATTTTGCGCAACGAAACGAAACAGGCTCAGTGCACCATTTTGATTACACGCTATATTTTGTCTCGCACTTACACCTTGTACATGACGGAATAAAGAGTGTAAACCAGTAGGTGCACTGAGCCTGTTCCGTTTCGTTGCGCAAAATAAGGCAAGCCATGTAATTAACCAATCATTTACCCCCTATTTGAATTTATTAAAAGCATTTTCAAATGTGCCCTTTTTAAATGTTGAGATACAATCGAACTTCAATAACATAACACACATGTAATTGTGATTAAAATATTACATTTACTAGAATGTTGCAAAAGCATTTTTCAAACGTTGAAACTTTATTACACCATCAAACGCTTTTAAACGTTTCCAAGATGTTTTAGTCAAAATGTTTTCGAAACAAATATTTAGTAGAACGAGTAAAATAATGAAATGTGCACTCAAAAAGAAGTGACGTTCACTTCAAACGAGTGAATGTCCATTATTTAAAGAGTTAAATGGATTTTATAGTGGTGTCACTCTCACTCTTTTTGGAGTGAAAGTTCATCAAGTGATTTCTTCTCTTTTTTTTGGAGTGGATTACCAACACATGACTATTTTTTGAGTGGTTTACACAGTCCTTTTCGAGTGAATTAAAGTCTGACCTCAGAGATTTCGAAATATTATTTTTTTGTGTTAAGAAAAAATAGTCACTAGAAATAAAGAGAGTAACCTAAAATGCCAATTCGAAATTTGAGATGAATCGTATTTTTTCGTTTTTGATGCAGTAAACATTTATGTGTAGTTCCCTTACTTTCCCATAGGATACGTGTATACAAAATTCCGGATCCGGAATTTTTAATAACAAAGTTTGATTTTCTATATGAGGAATTCGATTTAAGCTAGGTCAATTTCACACATGTGGATTAGTATATGGACAAGCATATGTCAATGCAAGAAATACGATTTTTTTTTGAAATTGAGGGCGCCCTCCTAGGAAATCTCTGGTCTCGACCTTTAAGAGCACTCGTTTTTTTCACATCTTTTTACATCTAGAGAAGACAGGGACCGATTGAATCAGCGCATTGATATATAAAATCTATAAGACTTGGTTCCGAAGTTTTCATCGCATTCCTAGCGGTTTAAAGATGCAAATCATATTGGTTTGATATCGATAGTTTTTCTGGGTTAGCAAAGATGAATTATTTTAATCTTCCCCCAGAGAACACCCCCGCTCCCGACGCTCTGAAAAAAAGACCTGTCACGCGTTCCAATCCGTTATGGAGCACATTTGTTTGGAGAGCTTGTGTGAACCGCCTGTCCTGAGGAATATATACATAATTAATCTTTATCAGGGCCGTACGCAGGATTTTTTTACGGGGGGTGCGAGTCTTCGAAAAAGTGGACCTTTTTTGGAAAAATGGACCTAACCCCCCTAAAATGGTCCTTTTTTGGACGTTTTGAACATCTCATCACCAAAATGTGGATTTTTTTTCGTCATATTTTCTCTAAATTGTTGACCTTTTTATCAAAAAAATCGGCAAAAAGTGGACCTTTTCCCCTTTTGTGGAATTTGGGGGGGTGCGACCGCACCCCCCCCCCCCCCTGCGCACGGGCCTGATCCTTATTAACCCAAAGAACTATGTGTTTTCCTATATCAAGAATTTAGAATGTCCAAAACAAATCATGAATTAATCTCTCATATTTAGAAGTGGCCTCTCTAGCTCTGTTGGGCTGACTTAAAGTGAAGGCTCGCAACGCATTGTCAGATTCCACAACGCGTTGCTAGATACTTTGCAAGGCGTTGTGGGTCTATTTTAAGGATTAAAAAAAGGTATAGTTTGTCTAGGTTCTGCTACGCCGAAATACCGGGCTATGTCGAAACACCCGGTGTTTCGGCAGATGACCTTGCCGTACGGCAGGGGTATCGGCCAAAACACCCGGTGTTTCGGCAAGTATTCATGCCGAAATTGCGGGCTACGTCATTACCCTGCCGTACGGCAGGGGTACTTGCCGAAACGATGGGTTAGCCAGTAGTTCGGCACAGAGGGGTCCTTATTCCAGCGTGCGGTTGTTGGATGTAACTACTGTCCATTCAATTAGCTTAGACCCTCGGTTTTTAATTATTATTAGAGAAGGTAAAGGTGTCGGGGAAAAAATCGTGAAAGAAAAGTTTGTATTCACGAAATTACCCATCAGGATTTTTAAATTTCAAAACATATGGATGGAATTTTGCCTACAAATCTATTGAAATTTGACCCTTTTCCACTCAAAGTTGCAAATGATCTGTCAATCGTCTGGTACCGTTAACAAATGACGTGTGAGGTGGTCTTTGGTATTATACATACGAGGTAGAAAAGCTTAGAAAGCGACATCGATGTAGTGATACCCACTGCGATCAATATTGGCGGACCAGGGGTTCGTCCGCGAAACTCAGTCGTAAATCTACGTGCATACTATGTCATGCCTGAGTGGATCAACATATCCAAAGCACTGTGTAAATGGTATGAAAAGGTCTATTATGTAGGACATACGCATGAGTTAGTATACACGTAGGGTTACACATGAAGTTCGCGAACGGACACCCGAAGACCTTGGTCAGACAGTGACCTGCTCAAACTGTGCCATCTTCTCTTAAAAGGAGATAATACAAAGAATGTATTGTATTTGTATAGACCAGTTAACATCCTACGTCACTTCTTTTGTTGCCCGCGAATCCATTCCTGCGAATCGTATATGGCCCATAGTATTAACACTCTAACAGATACAATTGCCCGGTGTGTAACAGTCAGGCCGAACTATTTCAAGATACCAGATTACCAGGCCCTAACATGTTTACAAACATTGCTGTTAAATGGTCTATTTCTTTGAAAGTTTGAAGGGACATATTTTTGTATAGACGATGTGCCATGTGACATCACCGCCGAACAAGAAACAAAGCGCTGTCCGGCGGTGTGCGTGAGCACCAGTAGGGCTTGTGCTTTTAAAATTCGCGCTCAATCAGTATAAATAACCCATTGAATAGTGCTGTAGCTGTTATGTGATGTCCTTCGCACCTCGATCACGTCAGTAGACCAGGTGCTAAGTTGCGTTTGTAAACATTGATGTCACATCATCTATAAACACACCATGAATAACACAAAAGTTGATCAGGGCAATGATTGACTATATTCAAAATCCCGGGAATAAAATAGACGCCTTTTATACATTACAAGCATTGTTGATGATATCGATCAATTTTTTCTTCTGTCAAAGAGCGATGCAACGTTTTACACACCTATCTTATAAATGGAACATTCCTGAAAAA
>JAMKCH010018946.1:0-53773 GCA_023653785.1 Ophioderma brevispina
ACAGGATGACGGGAAAAAAATACAAGAATCTGAGGGGGGGGTTTTTGGAGTTGCTTTTGTTTTATTGATCGCTTCTTTTTTGTGATCCCGTTTCAGTGATCGCTTCCCGTTTCAATGATCGCTCCCTATCACTCACTCAGCGGGAGCCGCGCGAAGCGCGGGCCTCCCGCTAGGTCTATATTATTAAAACGCAAATTTACATGGGTAGCGCCATCGGGTTGGGAATTATTTCATTTCCTCTTTTTCCAGCGTAGCACCCCAGTCCTCGCCCAATCAGAACGTTGCTTTCACAGCGCGCCGTGGCGTAATTATTTAAACACTTGCGATTTGCAAACATCGGTTGTTATGCAATGGTTCCTCCATGGTGATCGCAACACTCGCACATGACCGCGGCGTGAACGCATCGTTGTGCAGTCACAGGCGCTGCGCAATGGTTCGCGTGATCATCTTGTTAGCAGGTGCTACGCATCCCCGCTGGTACGCCACTGGAAGGAAATGGGTATAGAGAGAGAGACCGGCTGAGAAAGTGTGAGAGGGGGCGAGATATGAAAGGAGAGAGAGGGGGGAGGGAAAGAGAGAGAGAGAGAGAGAGGGGGGGAGGAGAGAGTTCCATATTGAGAGATTTTGGTAGTCAGTCTTGCTATTTCCTGTGTTTTTGGTAGCATCTCTCACCGTACGTTCAATGGTGAGTGCCAACTGCCGAATGGTGTTTTTGGTTTTTGTGTTTTTGGTTACTGGACCGTGTTGCCGGTGCTGATCTGGCTCGTCGAGAATATGTAATTTCAAATTAATTATTTGCAGAGGGCGAGCTGCAAGGAGGATTAAAAGACGGCATGGACTTCCGACATAGGAAATTCCAACAAGGGAGAGATCGTAAACGGCTCGCAGTAGTTATTAACAAGGAGCAAAATATGGGCGAAGGATTCGAGCAATTTCCTCACACTTTCTTATCACTTTTTTGGCTCACGCATAGGGCCCTTGGGCTAGGCTACGGTCTGCGGAACGAAACAGATCGAAAACGAACACTCCGCAACTATGTTTACACTCTCAAGTAAAGATGGGCATGTTTCCCGGGTTAGGCCGACCTCATCGAACTTCAAGGTCTTTCGAAAAGGTAACTATTACGTCCTTTAAATTTGAAGCAAAACTGGAAGATCAAAAACACGGCAGGATTTTTTTTCACTTACATGTCTAGCACGAATGATCATGCCGTCCATTAGCCTGAGGTTGCTCTCTGGCTTTCTCCACTACGATAGCCCCGAACGACGACGTGCAACGGCTACGGCACGAGCTAGCCGTCAATGCGTTCACGGCCTAGCATACATGGCATACATGGCATATGGACGTATCTGTCTGTTCCACAGTGTGATAATCTAGTACCAGTACAGTATACTAAACTATAAGGGGTACCAGCACTGCCATCGAAAGTCGATGTCAATGACATTCCCATTGAAAATGATTGAGGTGTGATGGAGCAAAATGTTCACATCGTTTTTTTTCTGAAAATGATGAAAAAAGCCTGCATAATTCCTCCCCATTCAGATGTTCTATAAAGGAGAACAAAATGGCACAAGTGAGTTTTTAGCAGTATAGAAGTTAATTTTGTGGTGTAAATCGTGCATGAAAACCACAATTTAAATTTCGTGTTCATCAAGCTTGCCCCCCAAATGGCAGTGTGTGTGGGACTCTTGTAAGAAGAGTCAGTTGGGACTAGTCTAGTGTAATGTATGAATGTTGCAGCTCAATGCTGCGTAAACGCGCTGCTTAATCTGCGTTTCACTAATTTTTTACGATCGCTGTTCATTGTGGTTGTTAGCACGCCACTTGTACGATCACAGTGGCAGATTTTATATAATTAACGGTAAACGTAACTTAGGCTAATAGAATTACGGAATAAAGCACCATCACAGTGGTGGCAGAATACTACAGTGACAGGAGGAGATTTTTTTAGGATACAAATTTCTCCTCAAATTCCCCAGAATCTTGTCAACCACCTACCATGAATGTTCCGAAGGTTTCTGCACAAACAAGTACAAAAGAAAACCGCAAACCTTGTTAGTTTGCCGTGTAGGGGGCACAGAAGGTCAACGTCCATTGCATTCAATGGGACTTGATTGGCTAAACCCCCCCCTACTTCGTAAGCAGCATTTGAACACTTCAAACTATTCCTTAATTTATCCTATGAGCTCCACCAATAATTTTGCAATGCAAAACCATTTTTTTTTATCCAAATCGGAGCAAATTTTAAAATTGACCCCTTCATACAAACTAAATCACCCTTTTTAATTGAGTTTTATTTATTTACTGTTTTTTAGCCATAACGCTGAAACTTTAGGGTGTACATGTTACAAACTATCCGTTTCTGAATCCTTATGGTTAGACACATAACATGGTGTGCTTTTCAACAGGATTGGATCCATTTACAAATTTGACCCCTGTACAAACTTTGATTTTGGCCCCCTCTCCTAAGCAACCACTTGCGGCACTTAAGAATCACGTTTTCAGGGGTTTCCTGTCAAGTCCTGTCCCACATATTTATCACTCAAACCTTTTTGTACGGGAAATGTGTTACAAATGTGTGTCAGTCCCGTGTTATAAGTTTACATTGACGCGTTGCAAGTAAATGTCATGCAAACCATGCTTACCCGCGCCGCAACTGACCCCGTCCTGAGTCAAAACACAGTTATATAGAATATTATATAATCAAGTGGACCAAAGTCGGGTGTAGTCGCATTGCCGTAAAAAGGCCAAGGCCAAAAGTTTAACGCTATGCGATCTATCCTTGAACATAACAATAAGAGTCAGTAGAACTCCCAGAAATGATGGGCTCTTCATCATGCCTGGGCCCACCAAGACTCGTTTCTGAATAGAAAAAACCAGTTTTCTAATCCCAGGCAGACGAGTCCGCGAATGAAATGCGTCAGTAAATGCTGGATGACCAAAAGCGTATTCCAAGTAAGATCCAAGTAAACAGCGTGGAGATGCGTTGTAGAGACGCTCGGGTAGTACGCGTGACTGACGCGCATCTCCGCACATCGGACCCAAATAAGGTATCCCCGAAGCTGAAATCTTGAGAAACACAGTCGGCCGGAAAAATACTTGTGGAGTTCAAATGTCGGACGGTTCTGCTGACAGGGGTAACAGCACTCACCTGGTAAGAAAGACTGGATTCGTAGCTTAAACATAAAATAGTTTTCAGTACAGTTCGAAGGGCTACGTCGGCAGGTATTGTAAAGTTACATAATCAAGTTGACCAAAGTACGGATGTCATAAATAATATATTTATGACAGCAGACCATACTCCATTGCATTTCCCAATCAAACGTGGTTCCACGGCCGAAAATAGCCTGCATATTGACAATGTCAGCGAGTAAACGTTAATGGTCCCCCTGCCATAGATAGACAGTGTGTCCAAAATTGTCCAAGTGACACCGGACACAAATAGTACATCTCCACTGGTCACATTATATCAAGCATAACATACGATTACTAGGAGTACTTTTCAACCCCAATTTCTGGGATTGATCATCGCAAAAACAAACAAACAACAACACCAACATTCACCAACGAAAGCTGATTTGATTATGTTTGCAGCTTCCAATAGCGAGGACCATCCGGATTCCCTTTCATTACGCATATAATTTTGACACCTGACTGTGTCTAAGAAGTCTCCCGAACGTCATTAACCACAGTGACGATTTCCGAACTCTTCCCAAGCTGTATCATAAATATGACGTCACCATTCAGTAAGTGAGCGGCGCTCTTCATTGGTAATTGTTACGAAGAGTTTGTTATGCTGAAAGACGTAAAACCACCCAAACCAAAAGTTGCAGTTTTTGGATTTCAATGTCCCTGTGTGTAATACGTGTATTGATTTACACAAAGAGGATTTCCGACTGAATAGACGAGAAAGGGCCTATGCAATCTTGATATGTGTTCAGCGCGTCCCTGTCGCAGGACACTGCAATGCCAGTGAAAACGCCAAAAACTGCAACTTTGTTTTGAGGATTTAGGCTTTAAGGCGCTCTATCTAAGCCATTTTGCACGCTTTTTACAAGAAAGTTGTTAAATAAATGAGCACGACTAGGCAACAAAATGTATATCTTGAAAACTTACACCAAGTATCCGGACTTTGGCGTGCACAATACTGATCGAAAAACATGCCGAGATATACTTTTTGTGATACGTAGTGTCAGTCTGTGTCCATATTATACGTGCCTTTGACCCCTTCTTTAAATAATAATAATGGGGGTGGGGGTGGGGGTGTGGGGTTTGTCATGGAGCCCGTACTCCAGAAAACCCATTTCCCGGTTAACCGTCCGCTTGTATTTCCACATGTGGAAATTCCCCGATCCCCGTGTATACCACATTGTCTTAGCTGTGGAAATGCATATCCTCTTCCTCTTCTACTTGTGGAGATTCACCGATCCACTTGCATTTCCGCATGTGATAATTCCGCTAAAATTCGTGTATTTCCACATGGGATTCCACCGAATTATTTTCGAAGGTATAGTTTAATTTTTCAGGCATATGTTGATTCCGAAATTTAAAAAGCCGAAGACGTGGTTTTTAGAACAAATACACTATTAAATGCACTTGTCTGTTACTACTCTGCAGATATCAGATTAAAAATGTTGGTAAAATTGATGTCGTGCCCACGTGTGTCTCCGTTTGATGACGTCATGCTGCCACCCAGGACGTAGCCGCATTTTTCTCACTCGGTGCTTTGGTTTTTGGTGTTTGGTGGGTTAAAATACTTCGTTATACAGTGCAATGACTGAGGAGTGTATTTTGGTATTATTGGGCATGTTATAAAACAAGCACTAAGAAGCACATGGTTCTTAGAACATGTGTAATCCCGGGTGGGGGGGCACTCCTTCTGTGGAAGTGACGCGTATGTAAGGCCCTTTTCAACATTGTTGTCACCCAAGACCCATATTTTTGGAAAATTTCACCCAACGACCCCATATTTTTGTGCAAATTACATTGTCACCAAAAGACCCCTATTTTGGGGGAAATTTTGAATTTTCAACCAAAGACCTCTAATTTTTTATTAAATTTTTGCAAAATCTCATCCAAAGCCCCATCTTTGGAAATTTGGCATTTGTTTCCAGCGAAAACCCCTATTTTGTGGCAGTTTTGCTGTCTCTCATCCCAAGACCCCTATTTTTTTTTTTCATTCCTCTGTCACCGTAATGTCCCTTGGTTTTGGATGCACGAGCCTTACAACCATATCCATTTCATATGTGAAGTGTCAGTTCGCCCGGCGGATAATAGTATATTTCGATATTTCTTTATAGTTTTCTCTGGATCCTCGATTTCAGATGTAACATCATCGAAATTGTCATTTTGTTTGTTTGCATGTACAGGTATTGAATGCCACACAGATATCGACCCCCTTCACTAATAATGTTTTCCCTAGGCGGTGATTGCCATTATTGTACGTATCCGTCCAACAGCGTGGCACATTTTTATCCATCTTAGAATGGATTGCTGGGCTGCGCTTTTTCTAACTGGAATCAGAACCGTATACCAGGATTTTTTTTACGTGGGGTTCGGGGCTTCGAAAAAGTGTACCTTTTTTGGAAGACATTGACCTAACCCCCTAAAATGGCCCTTTCTTGGACGTTTGGACATCTCATCACCAAAAATGGACTTTTTCGTCGTTTTTCATTTTCTCCAAATTTTGAATCCTTTTATAAAAAAAAATCGACAAAAAGTGGACATGTTCCCCCTTTGTTGATTTGGGGGGGGGGGGGGTTCGACCCCCCCGCACCCCCTGCGCACGGGCCTGGACTGAATCTAAGTTGTCACCGCCTGCGCATGTAAAAGGTGCGTGTTCCGATCGTCCTTGGACCCCCCTGATTTACTCCGAATTAAGTATCGATTTTGATATCAGAATGAAAGAGGCCGTATTCTTCTCATTGTCGTCCTGAAATTTGAGCCCTCAATCCATTCATTCAATCCCCAAGATATAAAAAAAAACTGTGTATTGTAAACCCATCAAATTAGCACAGTAATTGAATATGGCTTTGCAACATGGCATTAATTGCGTCACCATTAAAACTGCAAGTTTGTTTCCCATGGTACTTATGGGGTGGTAATGTGCCCCCCAATACCATAATCGTAACAAGCCCTTTAAGCTATTTATATTGGTTTTATTCCATTAAGGTAAAATCCCCTGCAAGCCATTGAAATTTTCTGACCGTGAGGTGGTTTTTCATTACTTTTTACTGTAATTAATTGTAGGTGTTACATTTACTCTCATTAGCATAAATACTTTTGGATCAGGGACTAAAATTTATAGTGGGACATAAAGAACCATGTCAAACAAGGCAAGGTCGAACGAAAAATGTTGGCAGTTGATGGCTTCATACAGGCCTGTGGCAGACCTGGACTCTTCTAAGAGATTTTGGCCTGAATTCTTCTCCAGGACAGCTGCTCCAGACCATATGCTCTAGATCAGTGGTCCCGGCGCACTGGTCCGAGCATATGGTCCTGGAGCAAAATAATCTGGAGAAATTCGAAGTCAAATACTGCTCCAGGACAATATTTCCCATATCTCCGGGACCTTTGACGTATTCAAAATATGCTCCTGAATATTTTTTTTTCCAAATTATTTATGCTCCATGACCATATGCTCCAGGACCGCTGCTCCTGGACCATAAGCTCCAGGAGCATATGTCCTGGAGCAGCTGGTCCTGGAGGCATAATTCGGGCCAAAATCTCCTTAGAAGCAGACTGGACATCTCGCTATATAAAGACAAACCCGTGAACCAACTCTTGACATGATCGGCCACGTAAGGCAATCTTGTTGAAAGAGGTAGATAATATTGAAGCTTCCTTGTTGATCTAGAAAGCGATCGAGAAGCAGCAATAATTAACAGGACCAACCACAGATGATAGGGCTTTGTTGCAGTTTGGGTAGGCCATCATTGTAACCACCATAGAAAGGAGAAGATCCTGAAAGTGGTCCACTGCGACCAGAACCCGTTTTTTAAGGATATTGCATCATTTAGAGCGGGACAATCGCATGAAAATAAATGACATTCCTATATTTTTAAGTGGCGAAATTGGATGTCGCCTATTGCCTGTGATATTGACAATTGGATCGGGTGTCTTATTAAGGGGGTACTCTTATTCAGAACACCCACTACGCAAAACACCACTATTCAGAAAACCAGAGGTCGCTAGCAGAATTCTGAATAGTGGGGATGAATTTCCTTAAAACGATCATTATCCAGTACCGAACCGCTATTCAAAATCCGTTACTCAGCAAGGACCCGCTACTCAGAAACCCTCTATTGTCTGAGTAGTAGTCGACCTTCTGAATTAGCGGCTTTCTGATAGCGAGTTTTTAATTTATTACAAGGGCCCACTACTCAAATTTTCGATTAGCCTGCTTTCTGAGTAGCGGGTCCTTTTTGCCATTTTATTAAAAAAAATCCACTAGTCAGAATTTTTTTCTCGGTAACCAAAAGACTTAAAAGCAGCCTTGCTTTATATAATAACCCGGATTGCTTGTTTTGTTTTCTTTGTGTTTAGTTTCCCCTTCTGTTTTGGATTGTTTTTTATTGCGATTTTACAAAGGTCCATTAATTTTAATTTTGGCGAGGATTTCCCTTCTCCCTCCTCGCTTGCCACTTTCTTTTTACAACTTGTCATATCCTTATTTTTAATTGTTTTGCTTTCTTTCTTTCTCACTTTGCTTTTGTGTGTTATTTGTGCTGTTTCCTTACTTCATCCATCAATGTTGTTCATACTTTTATTTTCCTTTCTTTGTTTACAAACGCTCATATAAAAGGGTAAAAAGCACTATCAATTTGAACAAGTTGAGCATTTACGGCTTTTTAGTTTTTATCTCGACACAATCCTCTCCAAATGAAGGATTTTAAGGACATGAATAAATCAGACTCTATGCTTCTATTATTTTGCGCAGTTTTAAAATGGGAAATTATAATCGTCGAATCAGATCAATGCCATATATCCATTCTACACTTTATGAGCAATCAACTTTGCAGAGAAAAATGGTTTTCGGTTGATGCTTAAAATAGTCAATGTAATATGTAAATTGGAAGAACGGTCAGTGTTATCCAAATCTTGACTACAAACACCGTAAGCTCATGGAAAATGGTGGTAAACAGATTGATGTGGAATGTTGACAAAATTCATGAAAAATTATACACAAGATTTTGGTATCAAGTGCGATTCTTTTAACAACGTGCATCAGTCCCTTTACTCCTTACAAACAGCAGCTCACTGTTTTAATTTTTTTCCACAGAACGGTAATCAAATTGTTGATATAATTTAACATTCCCCAATTAAGAGCAAATTTTGAGACCATTTCAAATTTATCAAAGTAACATGACTGATGTGCTGTGACAGCAATCTTTGTAACCTTTTGTTAAGTAAATGTTTATCATTTTTTATCCATATTCCTTAAGGCACGCAAGCTTTTTAAATAGAGACTGGCAGCATGGTGCGCCCACAATATTTTTCAAAAATTGATAGCAATCATTACATGACTGTAAGGCTTTATACAGGGCGAGTAAAAAAAAAAAATTGACGTGATTATCCGTCCCTTTGTAAATTTGAGGTCTAATATATCAACATATTTGGTCTCTTGAAAGTTTTTTTTATTACCTTTAATTTGCCGCAAAGATTCAAGTCATATCGGTGATCACTATACCGGACCTACAGCCGTTTGAATCCAGTAGTCTGTTTTTCGCTCTGTTCACAGATTAACAGTAAAAGAAATGCGTTCAGTGAAGCAAATCCGTTCCAGAAAATCGTACTATTTATTGACTGCATGATAAATGTGGTGTTATTTAACCAACCCCACAAAATTCATCACAATTTACCACGATGGCCTCTTAACCTTTCTAACGGGGTGTCCTCATCACTACTACTCACATCACCACGTCCTAAATCATTTTTAAAAATCTAAACAAAAACGTTTAAAATGATTACTCAATGTTTGAGTAAAAAGGCACAGCTCTTAATGTTGAGTAAAATGTTTTTAGTCAAAGTGAAGTAAAACTTACCATTGTTGTAAACCTTACTCATTATTGAGTAACTTACTCATTGTTTGGTAAATTATCCTCAGCTTTGTGTAAGGTTTACCTCACCTTTGGCTAATATTTTGTCAACATAAGGGTGGTGACTTTTTTACACTCACATTTTTTGGAGTGTGTATATTAACTTGATACATGTATCCATTTCTGGGAGGAGATTAATGAATCATACCATATGCAGGAAAACAGACATCGGTGACAACCTTTTGAGGTATAAAGTATTGTCTATATGCAGACCAACATATGTCACACTTGAAAAAGTGTTTCATATAGAACTTTTACCATTTTCACAAGCTTTTTCATCAGTTTTGGGAGTTATTTGCTTGGGAATCCGTGGGTAGGGGTAAAATCTGACTACTTGATTTAAAAGACTGGTGTGGTAAGACTCTAGCCCGACCTATACTTATCCGATTGGGAATTATCTTTGCAGCAAATTAAAAGATAATGATAATAGCTTTCTTCCAATTTCCAATATACCAGTTATGTTAGATACATGTTTATTACAAATTTTAAAATGGAGGATAAAAATTAGGGTCACGGTTTTTCAACCTGTATCTAATCTATAGCCCTCACCTGATATAATTAAAACCTGAAATTAGCCGCCCTATGGGGTAGAATGCTTTATAAAATAACCCACTCGGAGTGATTTATTCAGACGACCGTTATCATTGTTTAAAAAAAAAGAAAGCACACGCGGAGTTGATGTTCCTCCGCATCCACACTGGTTAAACCGGTGTGTGACCTTTAAGCCTTAATTATCCCCGATTACGAATATTGTATATCCATGTATAAACACTTTTGTTTAATAAGTGACAACAGGCCCACAATTGGCAAAATCCGGAGTCTTACGAAGTCATCTGGACGGATCCTAAATGTATATTAGTAATATATCAGGTATATGATATTTTTGTGCATAAAATAAATCTGTATTCTTTCCCTAGAATTCATTTGAGAGCAAATTGAAGAAATTTCAATATTTTTTTTGAAAATGTTGCCAGTGGGCCGTCATAATCGCTTCTAAGGCAGGAGGTTTCCAGAGGTTGTGAACGTAAAGCCTCTCGATATATTTGACAATGGTTTACAGCTATTTAACACAAGATAATCCCTTTTCTCTCGCCTCAAAATAACTCATTTTTTACTTTTCCTGTTTTTAAAAATCTGACTTAAAATGACTGTGGCAAACTGGCAATACTGACGTAATGAAAAGAGTCGGAACACAAAGGTATTTTCGGACTGTTTTTGTATGAAACAATTTTATTCGTTGAAAACGTCAGTGCAGTAATTCTGAATTCGGGTCTCATTATATTACTTCCTCTTTGTATTTTGTATGGCATCATCATAATAATAATAGTAATAATAATAGCAGAGATTTATATAGCGCCTTATGCTATTGACCTCTAGCGCTTTGCACAAATGGTTGCTGATCACTGTGGCCCAACCATACCATGAACCATTAGGCTCATTTCAGGAAAAAAAAAAAAAAAAAAAAAAAAAAAGGAAAGGCCAGATCGCGATCTCTGCTTTCCCGATCAGCAAACAAACATCGAGATAACCTCGCAGCCGGGAAGAACCAGCCTTCCCCAAGGGATTCGCCTGGGTAATCGGAACAACCAAGCTGTTTAATGACTTGTTCCAGGGAAATTACAAGATAGCTGAATCTCACAGGCCGAATGTCTATTCCTTGCATGCAATATAGTACCTAGTGGTTAAAAAATTAACACTTTATTGCTGGCCAATTCCTCAAAAAGTGGCTCGACGTATCAAAATATTTGAAGTAATTTTTATAACTACAATATCTTTTATAACATGGTGAAAACGGCATTGAACCAAGCTCAAATAAAAAAAAAATGGCAGCCGTTTAGAGAAAAATGGTCAAAAACCGTTGCACACACATGCACACACGTAAGTCTATGGAGTAATCATGGTTATCAATATCAATAACCATTGGCGTGAACTGTAAGTCACTCATGTACCAACTAATGAACCACCTTTCAGTGTTTGGTCAAGGGCTTACTTTTTGAAAATGAATAAGATTATCCCAACAGTGAAATGACAAAGAGACCTTGCCATCACTTCCGAGACACTTGAAATTTCATTTTCATAGTAATTTTAAGGTGATTTCAATTGAGGGAAATTTTAAATTGAAAGGGTCTTGCACGTTTTTCAATTGTCGGGCCAAGAGCATAAAGAAATATTATCTTCATTTTTTTCATTTTGAAAAGTTATAAAAAAGTTTAAATAATTTGAGATTCTAATTCTTACCATTTGGTTATTATAATACCAAGTCACATGACGGGGTGCATTGTTCAGAAATGTTGCGTGTATCAATCTTTGAATCTATTCGGGACTGCCAACAGATTGCCATAGACTTACGTGGGTGCAAGTGGTTTTTGACCAATTTTTTTTTTCTCTAGATGGGGGCCATTTTGTCATTTCAGCTTTGTTTTCCACGCCGTTTCACCAGGTTCCAACAAGATAGTGTTATTAATAATTATCTTCAAACAATTTTGATATTCTACAACACTTTTGTGAAATTTGGCAGCCTGAAACAGTGTAAAACGTTTTTTGACCACTCTGTAGGATCCAATAATGAGGAATCTGTTCTCGTAATTAGGTCATAAGGTTCAATATGTTTCTATATGTCGAAAGTATGCTGAATCAAAATTGTTGGTTTCAAACCTCTGAGAAATTGTTTGGGAATATTTTAAAATATAGGGGTAAAGTTGGTAAGGGTTCCCGGTAAATTTCAAAAATCAGGAGGTCAAATTGTGTTTAAAACTGTTCCTTAAATCCATTTGTCTCGTTCTAAGGGGTTTAACAAAGGAGTTTGTCTAGGTTCCCAAATGTAGTTTCACGACTACAGCCCTAATAAGGTTCAAGGTCATCTTGGGTGTAAAACAAACGCAAATGCTCAGATTTTACTGTACAGGGTGAGTCAAAAACAACTTTTACCCTGAAGGTGGTGTACGCCATTTTGAATTTAAGGTAACATATATCTAACATTTGGTATCATCTGAAGCTGGGTTTATATTAAAATAATATCTTTCAGTAATGCTGTTAGATTTCACACCCCACCTAACAGGATTACGACCCTTCCGCCTAAATCCCCTTCCTCCGCCCCCCCCGTCGCTTCAAAGATCATTCACATCGGTAATAGAAAGATATCTTCAAACTTAGCCAACCTTTTACGAACGGGATCTTTCAAGACGCTACTGCAATCGTTCAAAAATGTTTTTCAATAAGCAATAAAGCCCATTGACGGGGTGTTTTCCGAATTCATAGGTGTCAGAAAAGTTTCGAAAAGGGTGTCACCTTATGGAAACACCCATTGACGGCCTAAGGGATGGCTTCAAAAACTCAAACGCGGTAAGCCAACGTTCATAGCGGGGGTGAACGCGTTCATTGTTTAGAAACAATGGAACCAGTTCCAACTGGAAAGAAACGGGTGAAACGGCAGGCAAACAACTGGTGAGATTAAATCGCCCCTAACAACATCCATCTACCGCGTGAAGGGGGTTTTTCCATAAGGGGTGACACCCTTTTCTGACATACTTTTCTGCAACCCTATGAATTCGGAAACCTTAAATAATAACCGAATAAACCACACGGTTTATGGTTTTCCGTTAAGTTTCGCAATTCATAGGGTCTCAGAAAAGTATGTCAGAAAAGGGGTCACCTTATGGGAGAACCCTGAAGGTTTTCAACTATATGAATACCCCCCTCCATGGAGCTGCCAGACAGTTGTAACACATTGAGTAAACAGGAGATTAAAGGGCCAATGGACGGCGCTAATAGTCTGGTTCCAGGGACCCCAGATTTTATGGGCGTGGTCAAAATTTATGTCAGAAGAACGTACTAGTGTGTTCGTGGATTAGGGCTAAAAGAATGTTTGGTTAATTAAATTGGTTTTGGATGTTTTGAGCAAAAAGCGTGCCCTATTTTGGTTGACGATGATTTTTTAAACGGTATTCAATGAGGGCTTACAAAAATTATGTTTTAGCTCCCATATCGAAACAGAAAAAATATCGGCTTGAACTTGAGAGATCGGGTATTGAGGTCAAGGTTATTCAATCAGGATGAAACTTCATATAATAACTCGGGTCATCCCTCTTTAGAATTCTGTAGACAGCTGAGATGGAGATGATGGGACCCTGAGAACGTGACTTTATAAGTGCTGCAAATGGTGACTTAAAAAGGGAAGGAGGTGTCTAATACACAAGGGTCAATTGTTTTAATTTGATTATATATTGTTCACAATTACACCACGTTATCCAAAGGTTGTTTCGTACTATCTATTAAGGTCGCTACTAAAGTGTCATGGCCGCTCTACTCGCTTTGCCCGCGCTTGATGGTGAATTTACACGTCACTATCGCAATCAATGTCAGAATCGGGCAACGGTGAACAAGCGGCACAGCGTCAAGCCAATAAATCGCTCTCCCTGCCGCTCTGCTGCCTGCTTTTCTCAAGCGGCAAATCGCATGGTTGGGAGGTGACTTGAATTCAACTTTGGGGAGCAGTGCCGCTCGATGACGTAGTTCAGTAGCGCCGCTTTACTAATTTAATACCAAACTACAAGCGGCGTAACACCAAGCGCAATAACACTAAGTACTGACCTTAAAGCAATATCAGCACATTTTTGTGAAGAGCGCCCCCAATTTTCAAAATTTGATATTTTTGCACAGTTACGTTGTGTAGTGTCTAGGTATCTATACCTGCGAACGAAATGCTAAAAATGCCGTATTTATCACAAAACAAGGGATTTTGTAATTAAAATTAGGATCCCAGATTGGCTTACGTAGAAGCTGGTAAATGCTACGTTTATGTCCGTCATGATGAACTAGTTTTGAGGGGGGGGGGGGCCACCTCGAAAATAACCGCAACTGGACTTGGCCTGACTTGAAAACAACAAATGGGATGAGCGTAGCCACTACATGGTGCTATTTCCCGGCTATTTCACATTGGAGAAGGCCGTTTTTCCAGCGGCCGTTGAATTTATCGGGATCCCCGATAATATTTATTCTAGTAGAAAATTCCTTCGTTTTGTGACACATAGACACATTTTCTAGCTTAACCATTCACCGGTATGTTTTTACTAGCCAGTTTACCAATGCAAACCGTGTAAAATCTCCAAATTTTTTTGAAAAATGTGGGGCCTCTTAAAAAAAAGGTGCTAATATTGCTTTAAAGTCTATTTTTGTTCATGGTGGTAGATACAGAGTATAGTGAAACTTAGGCCGATGCATTTATATTCATGTACCAGACCATTTAGGTACTATACGCTGGCTATGTCTTGGTGTTCAAAATAATCCCGTCTTCAGTGTATGATTTTTCTTCAATCGTGAAAACAATGCGTTATGGATTCCAAAACGGTATTTAACACATCCATTACAAATCTAAACACCTACGCTGTATTATATTCCTTTTTGGAAACACGTGTGACTCATTTATTCCATATACATTCAAGATTCAAGTTCATTTTAACGCTTCTCCCTCGATCACTTTAATTATTGGAGACTGAACATGGTCTTCAACACAATCAGGACTTTTACATATTATATAATGCATGTTATTAACATACAATTACTAATGTAACAAAATTGATCCTTTTTCTGGAAAAAATGTGATACGTTTTTTCACATATATGTAATTGAAAGTTCCATTTAACTTTTTGCTTACATCCGTGTTCCTTTTATTATTCAGAATATCCTCACCTAGTTGATATAATAACTCTTATAATTAGTTGTAAAGGTGCACCTAATACTTAGAAAATAAGAGATGATCATATGAATTATAATTTTACCATAAACAGTGCATTGGCGATGTTGCGTCTTAAGTCATGTCAGTGAGAGACAAAGAACCTTTCAGTTTTTTAAAACTTTCCCGTTGACTTGGGTACTTATACCCAAATTCACTCAGCGTTTCATTGTTAGCCGCAGTAAAGTTGAATACACCATTGATATGTAGATTTCCAATTACGTGAGACTCTTTGCATATTCGGACGGTTGTGATATTGATATGGGGGGGGGTTCAATCCCTGGCCAATGAGGAGACCAGGCCTTTGTTCCCATTACTACAAAACATAATGTTACCATGGTAGAAAGTTTCCTGTACGAATCCGGCTTACTGGCAACTATTACTTTAGTTATACAATGGTTGTCATGATTTGAAGACTTAAGCCATTGTTTGCCGGATGTCAAATCCGCTTTGCGCTAACTCTTAATACAAGGGTTTGGCCCATTTTTTGATGACCAATAAAACTTACGTTGGTTATGGTGTGCCATCGAGATAAGAATGCAGCATTTCTCCAATGCTGTTGATAAGGAAGGTATTTTGCAGTGTCAAAGCAGTTATTTTCAAATAACAACGTTTAATGAATTAAATCTTGTTTCTCTGGATACTTCATTGAACATCCACTATCTTAGAAGTGAAATAATGTTTTTTTTAACTAAATATTAATAATAAAGTTTAATTTCGCCTGAGTATCATAAACCTATTTTACCGTGGCATTAAAATATTCCCTCTTACCTCTCACTGTTAATGGCCCGACCTTAAACTTTTAATGAGGCCTCACTTATTTTGAATCAGTATACAGCTATGGAGACAGCCAATGTTGGCCGGAAACCTGCCCCGTGAATGCTAGCATACTGTCTCGACTCTAGCTTATTTTCAATGAACCGTAAACCCGATCTCGTCTGGTCTGCCCACAAAATTTTGCGGGTTTCCCGACACAACAGGCCAATCTTGGTGCGAGAGGCCCAGCAAATTGCCTACTACAGGTCCCGGAATGTGTTAATTTCTATGGGTAGAAATTGACAGATACGAACCCTCACACCAACCAAAATATTCTTCTGCAACAACCGCAACACGCCATCTCCTAACGTAAGACGCAACAAATAGCTTAAGGCTCTGCAAACTAGGGTGGTTGGCAATGCATGTTAGATTGCTATTTAAAGAAACCAAGAGTAGCAATGATGTATTTTTAGGTAAAAACTTGAGTATTTTAAGGAAATTGATCTCGAATTTAATTTCGTTCATGGGAGATAAGCATATTATAATAATGCATATAATGGGTATCATTCTGAATGCAAATGAGAGAAAAAATACTGCTTCATGATTTTATTACCCGTAGAAAATGGAAGTTTTTGACATTTGAGTTTTGTTTTTTGTTTTGGTTTTGTATATTTTTTATCTAATAATTTAACACTAGCCCTCAATATCAGCTACCCGTCAGCTAGCTTTAAATACAGGTGTGTTTGCTTTTTTTTTAGCTTTTCATGCATTGACCCCCCCAAAATCAATGGTTGGCCGCACAGTTTGACGACCGAATTTGGCACAGCCCAAGTCTATTAAAAACTGACGCAAGTGTATTGATTTTTTCCAATCACAGAAAATATGATGACTTAACGTTATTAGAGCACATAATGTTTAATTAAGAATCTGAATAAATTGGTGGTACCATTGCAGTCATGTTTCCAATGAAAATCGCACAGCATCAACCCGCCCATAAAACGCCCCTTGCATACGCTCATTATCCTACGCACGTGGCATTTCCTCTCACGAATGGTTATTATCCCAACATATTTCCCTTTCCTCAAACTAAATGTTATCAATTCACAACATTGTATGCTTACGTCCTGTGTGAAAGAAATAATTTATTCGACCTCATTCACAAAATAGATTCCTTACCTCAAAATATAAAAATTAAAGGCTTTCAAAATTAATTTTTTATGAGTGTTTACACACGCCCTGCCTCATTTAGGAATGCATTTTATATCAGTACTACACAAAGCTAGTATTCTGAAAGGGAATCTAACTTTAACCCTAGGTTTAAACTAGGGTTAGTCCTACATGAGTGGACCTTTTTTTCCTTTCAAAATACTGTGAAGTTAAAGGTAACGGGTGAGAAAATTCGTCATGGGATCGGCCGGAATTTTCTCACCCGTTACAGCACATTCTTAGAGTATGTTGGAATGGAAAAAAAGTCCACTCATGTAGGACTAACCTTGGTTTAACTCGGGTCTAAAGTTAGTCTCCCTTTCAGAATACCAGCCTTAGTTTTCTTTAATTGGGGGTATCAAGGATGTACTAGGAACCATCCCATACTGGGTTCCCTTATCTTCCCTTTGTCTTTAGGTGAAAAGTTCGTCACATGTAAAGATTTTCAACTAATGATTAAACGATAGCAGCAATTGGGATGCGAATAGAGAATAAAAAAAATGTGGAAATGCATTTTTCAACTTATAAATCGGGGATAAGTGTGTACAATTCCATATAACTGCTGGAATGTAGAAACAAACCACTAAATAGTGAAAAAAGGAAATTTGTCATATCGTCTCCCGCAAATAGACATACAGCGAAGGCGTCTCAAATTCTACACTAAACAGCTGATTGTGGTTTACACCAGTACAGAATAAACAAAGATCAATAATGTCATGTTGAGGTCAAAATGTATTGATCATGGTGCACAATATCACGTTGAAAAATCTGTGATATTCACCGAGAAAGGCTTTTTTGATCTCAAGTCGGAATTTGATACGCACGTATAGAAATTACAGAATCAGATAAAAAGTACTGCCTTGTCTTTAATACATGGATTTCAAGCCAACCACTTTCAGGTTATGTTTGCATATCCATGCCAGTAACAAAAATATAAAAATATTAATTTTGATGATTTTTTCGATGTTTCGGATTAGCAAATCGCTGCTAATCCCTTTAAACGAGCATGTTTTTGCACCATATTGAGGGAAACGGGCAGGTGCAATAATTTCACTCTGAGGTGAATTGGGAAATGTTTATCTTCTCTGTTTGTCTTACAGACATTCCCTTCTCATTGTGTATAATTAATCTATATACAAGCAGTTGATTTCGTGTTGTATAAAAATATAACCATACATATACACGTGGATAATTGGAATAAATACATCTTTATTATACTATTCCTGAATATATACGATTGAAAATACGTTCAATGTGCATAGTGGGGGCATTTTATGCCCATTTATTTATTGTGGCACACATTGTAAATTGTATTTCTCTTTATTTGCATAATACAGTAGTTTGCAAAACATTTTTTCACGTGCACAATATTTGAGCAATTACTAAAACGCCTCAACTGTCTTAATTTAAAAATAGTGGAGTATTGAGATATTCTGACAGTCCAGTACATTCAGTATTTGTGCTTCGACAAAATAATGTTGGCAATTCGTGGTCACAGTTGGCAAACACACTATGAGCTAGTAAAATCTCAATTCCCTTGGCACAGTTCAGTAGCTTTCATTCGCCAATGTATTTAGATAAAACAGCCCTTGGTCTTTGGGTATGATACATGATACCCAGATCACACCAAGGTCAGTTCATGTCAATGCATGTGTAAGTACAACCTACAGAACTGTGTCATTGGTGGATGAGCATATTGTAACTCATAGTGACGGTTTTTAGGGTAACTTGAGGGTGCTAAACTTAAACATCTTGTTTGTCACATGCGCCGCCAGCGTCTACTCTTGCCAGTCTATTTTTTGACCGCAAAGGTCGACACTGCCGTCCAACTTCCATTGGATTAACACGCAAATAGTGTGATTATTATGTTGAAAACAGCTCAACAAAAGAGTTATTGTGATTGAAAGAAAGCAACGGATTTATTTATAGTTTGCACGCAACCGAACACTATAATTATTGACAAATTACATGATCAGTGACGTGTTCCTGTGTAATATTTGTATTACATATTTGTTTATCTGGATGTCGACTTTTCCCATGATGCATCGGAAAAACATAGCCTCTCCGAGACTATCGTTGGCGGCGCACTGTATGCGAATTAGTTGAGAATCTGAGGTTTGACAAAAATTTAGGTAAGGTTTATACACGAGTAATACTTAGAAAAAATGCTCAGATTGTGTTAGAATATTGAAAATATAAAAAAAGTAAAAAAAAACTCTATGATTAATTTTAATTTACATAAAAAAAATATGTTGACAGGTCACAATGGGTAGTAAAATTTAAAAAATAATCCTATGTCTTTCAAAATGTTGCAAATTCTCCAGTATTATCATATAGTAACATAATGGGTTTGTCGAACTAGTCCATTAAATGTTCTTAATTGCCTTTTGTGTTTATGGGAAAGTGCTCACTAGATCTAAAAAAACACAAATAGCTACCTCGTTTTTTGCGGTGTGCTCGGCGGGTTGGTTAGTTAGTTTCCTCTGAGGACGTAAGGGATGTATGACCCATATAGTTAAGTTAAGGTCCTAGGAAATGAGAGATAAACATACTCCAAATCTTTAATGGGACATTCCATTTCAATGAACAGGGCCAGATAAAAAGAATACACTACCAGTGCAGTGACATCATTAGTGAAAGCTATTGATTTTCAGTATTGTCATGAATAGATTCACACCAGTCAACTGGTGGAATTTTCATACTCTCTGAAAAATCAATGACACCACAAATGATGTTCATCACCAACCCAAATATTGAATGTTTTCTCGTCCCTCTTGTGACTTGACACGAACCCATCTCAATTCTATTCATTCTGGGGAGACCTTAAAAAGAAAACATTAACAGTGAAGTACGTGGTGTATGAGGATTCAAATCATTAATACGTACGGAGGGAATTCGGACAGGGGGTACCATGGGTAAATACGTAATCGCTTCGTTTGGTATGACCAGGACGAAGATTTGGAAGTCATTTCCCTACTCATGCATAACCTATAACAAATTAAGGTGTTAGTTCCCGTAGCATTCGTCATCAGATCAATTTTAATACCCGACATCAAAGTACCCTGTGCTATTCAAAGTGTGAAACCATACTTTTATGCATTACCTATCCAAAATGATGTCGTTATTTAATTTAGAAAGTCTCCAAAAAAGTTGGAAGGGACTTTGCCATTCTCGGCAAGATAGCCGCTAATCCGACAGGTGGAAGACCTCTAATCTGAACATATTACCACAGGATGACCTTGAACCTAAATATACCTTATTTTAATCCTCACGATTTGTTACTCTATAGATGAGGTGTGATATTCATATTTACCAACAAAGTTATAGTCGATCCAACCTCATTGACCGTCACTCTATAGTTTTTTGGCACCTGCGACAATGTATATATCGGGTGAAATCACTTTCAGGTGTAATCGGTAGGATAATGATAACCGGATCACAAAGGATTTGACTCAAGTCCAGGTAAAAATTAGGAGCTGAGCAACACAAAAAGTAATGATTCTTCGTACATTTGCAAAACTTTTCATTAAATCAAACCCATGATGCATAGGGCCTATATTATATCGTATATTATGAGTCTGTTATGGAAGTCTTGTAGGCGGTCTAACTTCAGAAATACTTTCAAAAAACTAATAAATGAGCTTGTGCACAAGTGATCATTAATTTTATATAATAGAAAAGATTGTAATTTGTAATTGGTTTCAAGAATTTGGTAGTGTCCAACAAAACATTACGTAAATCAAAATTACACAATTACACACCATTTATATAAACGAACTTAAGTCAAAAGAGCATTTTGCAGTTCTAACGATGCTATGTTCCTCTCAGCGAGAATCCAAAATAATGACAGGCACAAGGTCTACAAAACCGGGTAATAATTCCAAGGGATCTTCCAGTCTGAAGGTAATCTTGTCCAGCAGTTCAACGACGACGGGGCTTTCCCTCGACGACAAATGGTCCACCATAATAAAATCCAGTTAATATACCACCATCAGTCTTTTGCTAATGTCCTCATATAGGCCCTCAAACTGGAATCCCTTTTTGATTCCAAAACTTGAAGCTCGTTGGCTTAAAAGACGGACAGCAGACATTAGCTATCAAGCTCCGGCGGCATCAAAAATATTAAATCTGGGGCAATAGATGTAGAACTCAAATTCACCATTATTGAAGAGTTTATATAAAAACTAGCTATACTATACTGTAATAGCTCAGGCTCTCGTTCAGCTCCTGATTTCAACTGCTGGCCTCAGTCTTCAGTCCCAACTACTATTTCTCTTCACACAGCTAGATTTACCCTTCGTTAACATAATCATTAATCACCCTCATGAATAAACATAACCTTACACTAGCTGGACCAATCGGAATTCATCCCCGAATTAAATCACTACATATATCTAACTTATGGGGGAATTCCCAGATCTTGCAAGGTTGATCTCCAAACATAACAAGTTAGTGGCTCAGTTTATAAGTTAATAACCTTGGGGGAATGCCCCCACTCCCCTATTGTGCCAATCAAAAAGGTTGCACTTTTGCAAAAACAAAAACTGAGGGTAATTACCCTTTCTCTCTTTTACAGTAAACAAAAGTACATTTCCGGTGAGAAATATTTTCTCAAATAAAATAGAGAAATAATACTTTTGAGAGTTTAATCGAAAAATGGAGGCTACTATCACATCCTCCCCCTTAAAAGGGACATTTGAATGAAAATGAAAATTTTTCCAAAAATCTGGCCTTATACCTTAACCATTTTGTGGTGAATTTTACATACAGTTTACACGATGCAAATTCTACAACTTTTCTACTGTTCTTGCATTGCTGCCTCAGTCAATAGTACAAGTTGTAATACTAAATTTCTGGAACAAAATTAGGCAGCTCTCGACAGGCATCGGCCAAGACATTTTCTTTTCCTTTGATATGTTATGTCCAGATTGTATTCTTTGTAGAGTTACACTCCACCTGACAAGTCTTGATTCTGTTTTTCATCTGTGGATGAAAGTCAACGGATTGATTCCGGTACACTAGAACTGGGTGTACTGTTGTACTCAAGTAAACTTCAAATTTTGCAATGACAATAGCAATGCAAGACATTCTTTATCAATTGTGAAGTAGTTTTTCTGATGTTTGTCAAACTTCTATGAGAAATAACATACGGATGATCTATATCATTGTCATCTGCTGCATGAGCACTCCACCACAGCCTACATCACTGGCATCAACTGCCCAACTTGACTTGTTCTAAGTCTGGCGCAATCAATCAAAACTGGCGCATTTCATCAAATGATTTGATTTTACTCAAACGCTTTTTGGCATGCTCTGACAGACCAAAATTTTTGCATTTTTCTTCAGAAAGTTTGGTCAGCGGACACGCAATTCTGAGAAATTTGGACAGGTATTTCTGAATACCGACATACTAAGGATCTCAGGAGATATCTTTGCTTGGGGGGTGGGAATTCTCACTGCTTAAACTTTTTGCAGTGATCGGCATTAATTTTCCCTGTCCTACAACATGCCCTAAGTAGTGACATTGCATGGCAAAAATTCCACTTTAACAGATCACATTAAACCTGCTGAGAGATTTAATTTCTCAAACAATTGATGGAGCTGCATCATGTGTCTTCCTATGTTTCACTGTACACAAGGGATCCACGACATATGGCTTCACAATTTTCTATGTCTGCAGACTACTCTGTTCATAATCTTTGAAATGTTTTGCGGCAGACAGATTTTGAGACCAAATGCATTTTTGTATTGGTAGAGGCCACAGGCGTACAAAAGGCTTGAAACTTTGGCACGGTCCACGTGAGGAATGCCATACCCCTCAACAAATTATTAAATTCAATTTGCTAACAAATTTGCAATTTACAAATACAGCTATGCATCATCAATCCGTGGGATCGGATTATGAGTCGGCGTTTTGCGAACAGAGGTGACTTTCGAAAATCTGGGTTGACAAAACGAAATGAACCATCAGGTTGGGAACCAGAATACACTGGGAGCTCCATTCACTATGCTTGTACTATGCCCATGTCTAACAGTATTTCAACTCATTCCTGATATGTTGCAAAATTGATTGGAGTTCACCCCTATAAGGATGTGCTTTTACAGCTAGGAGTCCCCTAACATCATGTCATGGGTTGTATGGGACATGTGTCCAATGGGTCCATCAGGAGGAATTGTTTTCCCACTCCGAATTAACTCTTTCAATTCACCTTGGTCTTTGGATGGGAGGTGACCTTATTTCTTGTCTAAATTGGGCAAGTATGTCAGAATTTTGCAATTTGACCACCAATACTCTTTTCTGGTGTTTACAGTGTGTTTGTTCAAAATTCTACTCTGTGATTTCACCATTTGTACACACATCAATCTAGATGACATTACACATGTAGGATTTATGTCATCATCTCTTCATTATACTCTTGAGCATATTTATGTGACATGAATTGTCGACTTTTACGTTTACCTTGTGTGTTTGATCCACTAATCAGTCTCTCACTTGTTCTCAAAAGCCTCATATGGTCCAGATACTTGGCTTGCCAAAGGATGCCATGTGATTGAAAAAAGTGCCAAAACGTTGTCACCCGGCCTGAATACTCAGCTCATTTGGCACCTTTGTCATACCAGGTTTTCATTTTGCCTGACTCTGTTTGAGATTTGTTTGGCAATTTATTGGGGCTCTTTGGAGCCTGTGTCTAAATTGAGCCACATAGTCTAACAAATTCACATCAGGCTTTTCACACAACCACTTTTCTTTCAGTTAGTTTTCATGGTCCCCTAAACTTTATGAAAAAACACCAACTCAATGGACTGAATCCTAAGACTCTTGTTTTTTTTAAAAAACAGCCTCCCTGGTAGCAACTAAACCGGAGTGAACTCCCTCATCCAATCCTTTTCAAATTCAAACAATAGGTTTGATCATTGTTTTCAATGTTGGTGTTACCCGTTCTAGGCCCCCTGGGATTCTGGGGTGGTCTGCTGAAGAACTGTACGGGAAATTCCAAACTGGTCCATAACTGTGGAATAAACCGGACATGAAATTTGAGCCTTGCTCAGACTGAATTGATTCTGGAAGGCCTACTCAGGTGAAAACTTGTAGGATTCACTAAACTCTGTGCCCTAATATTTTCTCAAGGGTATAGCATCAGGGAATCGTGTGGAATCACACATGATGGTCAGTAAATATGATTTTCCTGGACTTGGTCTTTGGAAGTGGTCCGACGCAATCTATTATTTAAAACCCTACTAAAGGGTCGTCAAATGCTTGGTATTGTTTGAAAGGAGCAGTAGGATTTTCTGATTGGATTGCCCACCATTTGACATGTGGGAACAAGTCTTACCAATACCAGACACCATCTTTTCTGAGTGTAGGCACCAAAAAGACTCCTAATTCTGTCAGGTGTTTTTCTCACACCTAAGTGTCCTGCCATGGGACTATCAGGGACTATGCCTATCACTTCCCTATGGGATACCTTTGGCACCACAATTTGAGGCCACAACCTTCCATTCCTCATCTACAAGTGCATAGGTGGCGCCATTTTCTCATGGGAAACCATTTTGCTTGTAGAGAACCATAAGGTATTTGCTCGGCTTCCTGTTGCGACAATGCCCTCTCACCTAAATTCCTAATTGCTGGGTCGTTGTGCTGTCAGTTACCAACTTGTCATGGCTTAAAGGTCTCTTTACAGCACTAACTTTATAATGCTCAGCGGCTGGATTTCATTGTTACCAGCTTGTCCCTTTGTTTGTTGCTCAGGGGCTGGATTTCACTAACAGGGAATGTAGTCTCCCCTGAAGAGGGAAGATGACCTCCAAATTCCTTATTTTGAAAAAAGTATCCTCTAAATTGGGACCAAGTCATCTCAACGCTCTTCCTATATGTATGAGTATTTGCCCTATGACACTTCTGGATCAAACTCCAGTGTGATTGTACTCTATCACACAATATACTACTGGAACCAAAACTACAATGGTAGTAAAGTATACACACAAACTTTTGTATGCCAAAAATGTGCACAATGTTAACCATATTATAACATTTTAGGGGTTGTAATTTCTGAAAAATAAGGCTCACATTTATCTAAATTCAATTCCCGGAAGACACGCCCCCAATTCTGTTATGACGTCTGTAGGCGTCTAAGTCAGAAATAATTTTCAACAATAATAATGAGCTTGTGCCCAAGTGATCTTAATTTTATATTATAGAACAGATTTTAATGATTGTAATTGGTTCAAGAATTGGTTATGTCAAAAATACATAAATCAATTACACAAGTACACACTTGATATAATATACTAATGTTCAAAAGAGGCTTGCAGTTCAACGAGTGCTATGTCCTCTCAGCGAAGATCCAAAATGACAGAGCACAAGTTTCATGCAAAAACTAAGGTTTAATAATGCTAAGAGAATCTCTCAGTACCATGAAGGTAATCGTGTCCAGCAGTTTCAAGACGACGGGGCTTTCCCTCGACGACAAATGGACCCCACAATGACAAATCCAGGTGAATATACCCCCATCGGTCTGTCGCTATGTCCTCAATAAGGACGACAAAACTGAATCCCTTTTGATTCCAAAACTGAAGCTCTGTGGCTTAAAAGGACGAGCAGACAATTAGCTTTAAGCCCGGCTGGCATCCAAAATATTAATCATGGCACTAGAGTAGAACTCAAATTCTACCATTATTGTTAGCGTAAACTAGGCTATAATTTATACTGTATAGCTCCAAGCTCTTAGTTCAAGCGCCTGATTTCAAATGCTGTGGCCTCAGTCCTTCACGTACAACTAATCTTTTATCTTCACACAGCTAGATTTCCTTTCCTAAACAATCATCTTACTCACCCTCCTGCATAAACATAACCTTACACTAGCTGACCAATCGGAATTCATCACTCCGACTTAATCACTTCATATATTACTCTATGGGGGAATTCCCAGATCTTGCAATGTCTGATCTCAAAACAGAAACAAGTTGACTCAGTTCTAAGTTTATAACCTTGGGGAAGGAAATCCCCACTTCCCCTATTGTGCAATCTAAACAGGTGCACTTGCAAAAACAAAAACTAGGGGTATTCCCCTTTCTCTCTGTTACAGTAAACAAAGTACCTTTCCGGTTGGGAAATCTTTTCTCCAAAGATAAACCACTCAGAGGAAAATAAATAATATTTTGAGAGTTTAATCAGAAAAATGGAGGCTCTATAACAAGTAAAATGTTTGTACGTATCCCACGGTAAATAATTAAATTAGCCTACAGATCTTGTACATACTCGTTACATGTCTACCTAACTTTATTTGGTGTACAGTTGGACATCAAATGCACCGTTCAAAGTAAGGAAAAATATTGATGGCCTGCCCTTTTTTTATAATCCCACACTGGCATGCGTAGAGGGATCATTATGCTACTCTCATTAATCCTAAGCGATTTTCAAAATCAATGATTGTTGTGAAGGTTTAGGTGCGAAAAAATATGCCCATACAGTTACAGCATTCAATAGCCTTATCAATATCACGCCTGATTGAGCGCCTGGCCAGGTGCTCACGCCTACTGCCGGCGCAAGTGTTTTTGTTTGTTGCCAGACGTTGACGTGCATTGTCCCCTCATCTATGTTGGTACAATTTTGAAAACAACTGAACAAAAAATTTCACCCCCATGTTAGGGAGCGTTTGGTACTGCAAATTGGTGGGAAACCCCCCCTCGGTACAACAACAATACAACACTAATTTTTCGATGAAATAATGTAGAATTACGAAAATGATGGTTGTGGTATATAAAACCAAAATGGTGGCAGGGTGTTTTTTGCCAGAAAAAACTCTATTTTTTGGCTAAAATTAAGAAAAAATCATGATTTTGATTTAAGACAAAAACACTGTCGGATCTGATGTGGTGAGTATTTGTTAATCATAGATCTTTATTTTATAGATTGCAAGACTAGGTCAAGGCTACTTTTGGTAAAAAGTGTATTTTATGGGGTGTTTTGGGGGGGAGAAGGAAAAGGTTCTTTTTGGCTAAAATTAAGGAAAATTAGGATTTTTCTTAAGAAAAATAGAGACCAAAAGCCACCACAATTATACGTAGTCGTAGTAAATCATTGTTTTTTAAGATTAATTTTCATATATTGTCGGGAAAGCCTGTAAGACTTTTAGCAGGTGTGTTTATTTCCAAAAAGTGCAAAGAAACTCCTGTTTTGGTTAAAAATGGAAAAACGGGGAGAAATACACGGATCTAAAGCACTAAAATTGGATGTCGGTATAATGTGTGTAGATTTTGATTTCATGTTTTCAAAAGCAGTCGGAAAGATTCAAGCAAAGGTATTGATAAAAAAATATAATTTTAGTTTTAAAAAGGCAAAATTATTCAAAAGTTTATTTACAATTTTGTACTAGTACTTTGTTCTTATATGAGTGTCTCCGTTATTTAAATACCAGTTTATATAATAGTAGTGGATTGAGTAAAAAAACAGATTAACTTACAAATTTTTAATCTAGTTTTAAGGTCGTCCAATGCAATCGAAAGACCTTATGTCGGCATAATTTGCGTGTCTGCGTGGCCGTTCAGTGGTTGTCAATTTTTTTTTTTTAAAACATTTGTTATACACCTTTTGGGATACTTGGTATGCTTGTTCATTGAGACAAGCGGTCTTACATAGGGTAACACAATGAGGATGTCAAAGGTCATTAGGTTTTACTTAGGGTCATAATCGGTCGACCTATTCGGGACTGCTGTTCCTATTAGGGCACACCACAGCACTTTGAAACTGGCAGTGAAAGGGCCAAATTAGACATGTTAGATGGGGACCAAGCTAACAGAAGAGCAATATTATGTTGCTCAACGAAAATAAAAAAACAAATCGTTAAAAAATCAGCGCAGTTCGTAACAAGTGTAGTACGATATCCCCATCATAGTTATAGAGACAAAGGCAAACCTAATAAGGAACACCATACACTACCTACAACACTTAAATGGATGAGATACATATTTTGAACACTGTTGTTTCTATTTCAAAATTTTTGCTTAAAATATTCTACAGACTTATTCTCACTTCATAAGTACCTGCAAATTTAAAATATGTTACTCTTGGGTGGATTACTTTAATCGGTTAGCCAAAAATGGCCTTGATTTATATAAGACGTTATCTATTTCTCTACGACCTCCGAAGATCATTGTGTTTATTGGATTGAGTGAAAATATTACGTTTCTCTAAATAGGTTTCTAAAACCGAATAGAATAATAGTTAAACTTAGCTACTCACAATAAAAAACATTTCATGTTTTATGCTCTAAATATAGCTGAAAATTCTTGAAATACCAGTGGCATTCAGTTTTAGGTATGATGGAACATGTCAAATTGGGCCAATTTAGTCAAACATGATTTCTGGGCAGAAATTATGACTTGTGAAATATGGAGTACCATGTCCTATATAAGAGATTTTAGAGAATATTTCAGATATGTATACCTCTACAGCTAAAAAGCCACTGCATGGGAAAAGTGGTAAATCGAAATCAGTCTATGAAAATCTAAAGATAAATGTATTAACCGTGATTCTTTGAATTTTTATGCCGTATTTTAGATGATCTGTGAAATTTTATTCAATCTACATAATTCCTCCAAGATTTGTTTTATCATTCTCAAGAAGCAATCAAGACAATGTGATTTAAGGAACCTGGTGACATGTACAATTCTTATGCGATTGGAGTAATTTGTTGATATTTTATGGAAACTGTGCAATTTTAACAGAATTGTGTGCGATTTAACAGAATCCTGTTTTAACAAGAATATTGTGCGATTAACTTTAATTCTGTGGAAAGTTAGAAAATCATTGGCGATGTTTACAAAATTTGATTGAATTTGTTATTTTATTTAGCCGAATCTTGTGTGATTTTATGGAATATTGTGTGATTTTACGTTATCTTCAAAACATCTTGTGCGATTTTCAAAAGTGTATTGCTTTTGCAAATAATGGAAAAGTCACTTTTAAAATGTGGTCAATTTTGGCAGTTTCCCCACTTACCCAGACTAGACATCTACTTGGATAAAAAGAAGGTTACAACCCATTACATTTATATCATGCAATAATCACTGCACTGTAACAGAATATAAAAATTGTACAACATTAATTAAAACTCTGTGTTAGTCGAAAGTGTTATAAGCTACCTGTCAGTGGGTTAGTTGTTCTTGGCCAGTCTATACTTTTTGTGCATAAGGATTTCACATAATTGTGTGATTTTTACGTTAACTTAAACAAATCTTGTGCGATTTTACAAAGATTGGTTATGCTTTTTTTTTTGCAAAATAATGGCAAAAGTGGACTTTTCTACCGAAATTTGAACCTTTTGGGGCTAAGGAAAAAAAAATATATTTTCGGGCAAAAAACCCTAACATATTCTCGTTCCGTTCGCAAAATAGGGTTTTTGACTTTGTGAGCTCGTTTAGGGTTTTGCCTGTTTCATATTTTCGTATTGGTTTGGTCATATTGTCTTTTTCAAAAATGAATTTTGTTTGGATAAATTACATCCTCTTCTTGTTCGGGCATGCTTGCAAATACCTTTTACTAAAATACAGTTAGCCAGATGTGACATTAACTAATGATGACTGAGAAAAAGGGTGTCATTTTCATAACAAGATTCCTCCAGAGCAATTAAGGTTACTCTCTAAATCTAGATTAAAAAATAATCTAATTGGATTGCTTATTAAGGACAATTCAAGATTAAGATTAAAATTTGTAATCAATAATAGACTTGGAAATATAAATTAATAGATTTAATTCAAGAAATTTAGAGGAGTAGTAAATATTGACTCTTTTAAGTGAGGTTGACAGTCGACAGATGGACATTCATTTAATGCTGAAACCCGCACACCTATGAAGATCGTCATTCTTAAAGTAAAAAAATGATATTGGAATTCTTTTAATTTATGGCATTGGTGTACATTGTATGGCTGATAATGGCATTTGTCTTTTAGAAATCAGTTTTAAAACCTGCCATATGATTAATCATACACTCCCTGATCTAATGCTACAGGAAAGGGGAAGGTCCTGTCTCTCTCGGGGTTAACAAAATTTGTCATCAATCATTCATCAAAATGATTTATAAGAACACAACAATGCTCAGTCCACAAAATTGCAAAAAAAGTATAATTAATGCAAAAAAAAATGACAGATTTGGGACCAATTACTATGCGTGGAAGCTATTGATGAAACATAATTTGGCAAAAAACATAACTATTTGTTTCATGGGATGATCTATTTGGGACAATGGTCTTATTACCCCCACCCCTTCCTCCTTCTCAGGTGCGCCACACTGTCTGCCTCTTTGCATTCTTAATTCGTTCATGTTGTCCTCAGAAATTTCCTCAATTCTTTTTGTTTCCCTCTTACATTTATGTGAATTCCTTCTTACCATGTTTCTCTTAACCCCACTGAATAAAATGGCCCACTATAGTTAAATTTTGAGATACAACTGAGAAGAAATTAAAAGCTATTCTAGTAAGTGAATGCAACTTGTTTAAAAGTAATAAGATTTCAATTGTGTGTGACAGATAGTATATTCTGCTAACATCTTATTGTAGACTTTACAATAATAAATATTAGGGAAAAACGAATCGAAACATGCAGGACAGGGGGCTTATAGCAAGGGATGCAAAGTGTGCGACAGCCAACCACATCACAGACACAGCCAATACTAGCAGCATCAAAAATTGGGTTCAGGGATTTGACTCAAAAAAGTGTATTGACATGTTACAATTCGACACAGGAAAGTATTGAAAACTTTCTGACGAAAGAAAAAAAGGTACCGGTGATCCTCAGCTTCCAAACAGGCCAAGACTAAGAGCTCTTTGAGATATTTTAGTCGATTTTAAAGCTAGGGCTACACGGAAATTTTTTTTTATTGACATTCTTGGACAACTTTTTTTCTGTACCAGTTCAAAAAACAATGAAAACAGTACAAATTTGCTTGTGAAAACCTTAAAAAACACACCAAATGCCGGTCATAGCTCAAAAGCCCAAAGAGGAGACAAAATATGATTTCTAATATAGCCTATATACCGCATGTGTTATATAATGCCACCACAGTCACTATGCTGTTACTGTAGTGTTACGCGATTACAAGGCGGGTTACTGGCGCGCTGTCCTTCCTTTACAAGGTTAGTTTCCAGTAGGTTATGCGCATTTTGATTTTTCGAGCCATTTTAAACACATTTAATTTATTTGACTTTCTAAGAAAATTTTTGCATTTTATACAAGTTTGGGGAAGGAACGGGCACCTGGGTACTAATTAGGTAAATTTCAAAAATTTGCAGGATGTAATAAGTGAAAGCCTTAATGTAAATTTTGTAGGCTGTGCAGAAAAAATGTAATTCATTGTATATCATGATTTGTTTCATTAGTTGCTTATTTTAGGCCAAAAATGGATTAACTAAATTTCATTTCACCAATTTGTTGCGCAAAGCCTTATTTTCTGTGATCAATTACAACATAAGTGACCCAAAAAAGTAACAAATAAGTGTTTAATCTTTCAGTCATTTGGCCGCCGAAAATATTTTTTCTGAATTTATTATTTTTTTTATATTTTTGTCAATTGTTCACAAAATGGCATTTTATGGCAAAAAAAACATTCTAGCCAATTGTTAGGATTAAATATAGTGCCCAAAGTCTGTCGGACACCTGCACACAATTATAAGAATATAATCTATAAAAAATTATAATGTTACTACATACAATTGTGCGTTGTTTTTGTCCATTTTTAAGAAAAAATTAATATTTTTGGTGATTTTAGCCAAAAAATTTACCTTTTCTACCCAAAAATGAACTCCTTCTACGCATTTTGTGCAGACAAAAATATTAATCTGGCTTTTATGCAATGTTAAAATGTTGGTAGATCAAAACACAAAAAAGGTACTTATGTATCAGAATTGGGTTTTGGATATTTAAAATAAAAATCATGTTTTTTTTCTTTGATTTTTTAAGCCCCAAAATAGGGTTTTTTGGCCAAAAAAAAACACCCCTGCCAACAAATTTTTTGACCCACAACCATCAGTTAAATTTCCATATAATGCCCTTGAATAAAATTAGTGTTGTGTTTTGTCTGTCCGAGGGGAGGGTACTCGAAAAAAAATAAAGCACTTTTTGAAAGTTGACCGATAACCTATGGATAAACCATTTCCCCTGGATACTTGTTACAAACCGGATGGGATGATCCCAATGTGGAAAAACAATAGTTTGAAATCGAGTAACTTCAAATTATCCTCATAAAAAGTTCCCCAACTTTTTAACAAATTCCTACAACATTCATCATTTGAGCAAATCCAGATCAGTATACGGGTGTTATTCCACAAATGTCAGTATGATTTTTACCCCCACCAAAATTATGGAGATAACAAAAACAACATACCTTTAAAATAATAATATTCACTCAATAAACCCCTGTACATACCCCTAAGATTTACAACTAAAAATATTAAACACCTGTGTTTGTGAATTAGCCTTGTGCTTTTTCACTTCAGTAGTTGCAGTGAGCACAGTGATGGTGAGCTCCTTGTAAACCATTCAGGCGCACAATTAGAACAGCAAGGCGTAATTCTCCAACATGTTTAACGCTAATCACTGGTTAAATTGCAATTTAAAGCGCGCTAAAATAACGCAATTCTCAAGCATAGTTAACTTTAAATGCTGTTCAAAATTAGGAGAACATCGTAAACATGTCTAAAACGTTCTTTAACTTAGACTGGTCCTGGTAGTTTAAGCGTGTTTAACCTTCACGCTTTCATCAAATGTCCGATATTTTCAGCTAGGGGCGATACTCGTGTTAGACCCTAGTTAGACCATTGTCTCCTTTAGTCCTCTTATCTTTCTATTCCGGTCCTCAGTTTGATTTCTTCTCGAACCATTTTTTTCTTTACCTTCTATTTTTATGCTAGTGTCTGAATCTTTTATAATGTTGAATGATTAAGCAGTGCCGGCACAGCGACATACAAAATTTGAAAGCATGCCCCGTGTTTTTTCTCCATCGCTGAACAAATTCTAAGGTTCCTTGCATAACGCGACATTCTTCAAATTTACCCCGGCAGACCTTGTTTCCTCGTTTGCATCACAAGTACAGAAGGCATTGTCTGACATAACTATTATTCACGGCGTACGTAGTATTATAGGCAAAGAAAGTCACAGTTCGGTGGATGATATCTACGGTGTTTAAATATCGGTGGTTAGATAAACGACTTGTTAAATTTTAACCTGCGTTTTTTTCAATGGCGTTTAGCTACACCTCAGTTTAAGCCTAACCACCGTTTATTTTAAACAGCGTTTGAGAATACGGCCCAAGTCTTTTGTTCCAATATTGACTGAATTACTTTCAAATTATTGACAAAAACATCATTAAACTTCTTGAATGAATTGTACTTGTTATTACTTGCTTTACTCTAAAACTAGTGTAAATGACAGCTGTAGGTCTGTCCATATCTCATATTTCGAGATTTACTGATATAAATGATTGTGTACACCTAGTGTATTTGGCATTGTATTTCTAAAAGGCTTAAGTAGTAATCTGATGTTGTATTTTTTTAATAAAATGTCACTGCCAATGCAGATGCCACTATGCAGGGCTTTAATTCAGTTTGGATTTAATTCTTTAGTGCTAAAAGATTAATTTATGTTTACCTACACCATGCTCAGACTCGGCATTCTAGATAGTCGGTGTCATATAATACAGGGTCCGTGTGACTGAGTGTTCTACCACGCATCTGTCTATTGTGTTCTCCATTGTGTGATATTTGCATCATTTGTTTAGCACTGTACCCAAATGGCCTCGTCTACAGGTCCGTTTTATTCCGTCCATATGGCTTGGTAGCTAGGACACTCTCTCCATTGGACACTCAGTTTCTTTACACCGGTATTAGTTTGCTGTGCATTTTTATGTATAGTCTATCAAATACATTAAGACAGCAAAGCTAAAATTTTTTTTGATATGATATGCATTATTTCTTATCTTATCTTATCTGACTACTGCTCAGACTGCATAAGAAACAGCTCCAGTGCTAAATGATACCGCAAACTTCTGATTGCGATTAAAAAAAATCCACAAAGCTAAAGACATGTACCATTGGTGTTAAATAATATACCGTGTCCCAAAATGGGCTTGAATTGAATCAAAATGTTGCATTTTGATAAACTCAACACAATTCTGAAATCAGAAATAAAAAATTCCTGAAATCTATGTGAGCATGTGTGATAACTTGCGAATACTGCTAATGACAATTCATGCATTATTCACATTGCAGGCTCCGAATTTGGAAACCTTATTTCAAAACTTTCAGAAGGGTATGTACATATTGGTTAGAATAGTCGCCGGGGATCCAACTTTTTTTAATTATCACACCCCAACCAGAAAAACAGAAAGAATGTCATAAACGAGAATCCTATTCTCGACTAGGAAAGAAAGTTTAAGACTTTTCCATAGTTTGGAGGATGCTGAATCGGAATTCCTCTCTGGGAAGTGGGGAAATTTGTATAAAATAAGGAGGGAAAATAATACAAGGAAAAATTTGAACTTAGGCCATAATGAAGTCGATTTCGATAATTCAGGTCACTGCGCTACAATAAGCAAAACAATGTTCATATTCCGATTAACCTCCGTGGGCCCATCCAGAACTTGATTTTATTGTACTGAGATGGGTCACGGAGGTCAAGCTGGATATAACAACAATAATGCCTCATGATCGAACTCAAGTTTGTGTTTGAATGTACACGAAACATTGGTCTCGTTATAAGGATTTTAAAAACGTATAGGGGTGTCTAGTTGTCTGAACCTTAGTTACGCAGGTACAATCCCAATTAGGTTTCAAACATTCAAGGTCACACTGGTGGTAAAAACAGACGCATTGTTTATCATCTAAGTAGGCTCTACATATATTCCTCCATAGAAATTATTCCATAATTGAGGTAAGGGAAAATGAATGATGCCAAAAATTAAATATAATACCCGATCTGGATACAATTTTTTTTCTGACAATGTTTTGCCAATGCGCAGTCCGATATGAAATTTACGTTAAAGTTTTCATCTATTACGCTTACTATAACAATAAGGAATTTGGTATATTTCACTCTTACCAATATTGTATCTAAATCTACATTCAAATCCGGTTTTTACTTTAACCGAATGTCATGTTACTACATGGAAATGTTTAATTTAGATTCATATTAATACTAAAATATGTGTTTAATTTTATTTATTTATGAAACCCTTAAAATAAAAATACGTTCGTCGACATTTGACCAATGCCTAAATACAATACGTTGAGCATTCCCATTTTGTACACAACCTTTAAGCAATATGGCAGGTGCATTACGTTTTCGACAGTTGCAGAATGCTAATACACTATGTTGAGTCTCCCCATCTTGTATAACAACTTTTATAACAATATGGCAGGTGCCTTACGGCTGTCGACATTTGGACAATTCGCTTGTGCACGCATTGTTTTTGATGACCTTCAGCCCTTTACCCAACAGCTTCGTTACAAGTTCACGGTTCATTTATATAATTATGTTAAGCTAGAACACTATGTTAATTACATAGATAACTCTCAGTTTCGTACACAGCAACTCGAACAAACGTACGACCCCCTAACCAACTGACCACAGAGGCACTTGACCAATAGTACAATATGAGATGTCAAAATACAATTCACATGGCCACAGTTTCAGTTGCTTTAATTCACATTATTTAGAAAAGACACCCTGTTTTTTTCTGTTTCCTGATATACCGAGATCACACAAGGTCAGTCATGTCAATGTATGTACAAGTACACCATTGAAACGGTGTTTTTGGTAGATGAGCTTATTGAAGTAAATAATAGGGTTAGTTATCAAACTATTTTCTAAAAATGTATGTTTGTAAAACTCCGATACGTTTGGGGAACTGAATCCAAGAATGAAACGCATTTTCCCCAAATAACTCTAACTGTTGTAAACTACACAGTATTAAGGCATCGTGAATGAATTACAGTATAATAAGGCACAATGAGCAACATTGCATAGAAATGTGTTGCATAAACAATGAGTGTGCGGTAATAATATGACCGTTATAATGCGTTTAAATTGTAAAATAATATAAGCTCACAAGTGCCGTTACAATTGTTAAATAACATGAAATGTATTTCAGTTAAAACATTCTTTCACCTAAATGTTTATTGTGTTTCCTTGCCAGGCTAGCGGCACTTAAATGATTGACTCAGAGATATCCGAGGAGGGCGCCTTCAATTTTCACACAAATCGTGTGTTTTGCATCACATAATGCTTCGGCCGTATACTAACTCACTGCGTTATCTAGTAGCTCAGAAGTCGTCCTATAGAAAATCATAGCGGGTTTAATTTTTACACAGTATGCTATGGCGATGTATGATACACATACATGTTTACGCATGAAAACGAAAAAAAAATCTTTAGTTATTATAAAAAGGTAACGGTCAAGGGGACGGGAACCTGTGTTACACAGGAAACGATGTGGACCATCTCTCTTTCGAAGCGATGGGCCCCGACTCCACCATATGTTGTTGCTGTAGGGGGATCGCCACTCCTCCAGCACGGCGAGTCTGTTACCCCTTCCCAAACATTAAATAATGCCGGGGGTACCCATTTATTACACCTGGGTAGAGAGTAGTAAGTAATTGACCCCGGTAAAGCGCTTACCAAGGGAGACGAAACACATGGGCATCAGCGGAGCTCGGAACCCACAAACTTTGGAATGGCGGGTCGGGGCGGGGCGCTTTATCCACGGACCACATGTTCCAGTTGATTAATTAATTAATAACAAAAACATCAAACTCTGAGTCAGCCTTTAATTATATAAAAATAATAATAATACAATACTAAGTACAATGTCTCTATGTGATGATTCAAATCCGTAATAGACCTGGTGCATTTCGTTAGAGTTTAACAAGAATTTGGCACAGAGGGGCTTTTTAAAGCATGTTAACCCTGGAGCTTGGGCAGACATTTGTAACACATCTCAAAGGAAAACAGTTTGGTGATTAATTAACTATGTTGACAGTCTGACAGGAACCCAAAAAAAAACGTAATTCTTAAGTGCTACAAATGGTTTTTGCCTTTAAAGGTGGGGCCAAAACAAAGATTGTAACAGGGGTCAAAACTAACCTGTTTTTATGAAATCATTATGGTTACACAAATAATTTCATGGTAACTTTTCAACACGATTGGATCAATTTAAAAATTTGGCAAAAACAAAAATATTGCTTCAGTCCATGTTGTTCTATATGTAAAAGCGTATTGTTTCCTTGATAAGCAGAAAACTCTGAGAAGGAAGGAATTGTCAAAAAACTTTTAATTAAAGGGACTGAATACGAATCCCCACTATAAGACCGCATATGTCTTATGTGAAGTGATTCTAAGTTTTATCGCTTTTAGGAGACTGAAATACCCGCGTCAGAATTTCAAGATTCCAAATAATTACAATTTTCAAAAAATATCGTCGGTTTCTCAGGTTTAGCAATTGGCAACATATATTTGTTTGTAAAACATTATTTTGCTAAACCTTTGAAGACAAAAATTAGACATTTTTCTGCGAACCCTACCTTTCGTGAAATTTCTTCGACGCATTTATTTCCATTTTGACAAGTTTGGTGTTTAAACAACACATATTTAGGTCAATATGAAATCTAATAAAAAAAATAATGGAATTAAAAAGGTACCTCATTCAACCAGAAAAAAAGTACCGATAAAATCGGGGAATTACTTTCATAGGCCTAAAAGACATGCCAATGTACATAGGTCACTTACTATCAGCTAAGGCCAATTTAAAATAAGATATTATGATATATAATAATTCTCTTGGGAATTTCCACATAATTAAACATGAAGTTAATTCGTTATATGGATAATTTTCAACGGTTATTACACTTTACCCTTTGATATTTTCGTTAGAATGCCACGTTATTATTTACGTACATCTTTCCAGATATGGCTTGGTGTGATGAAAAAACCCGTGGCGGAATCTATATATTTTTCGTATTTAGAGCAACGAACAGAGTGAGATAAATTTTAAAGCATTTAAACCCTTTTATAGTTTATCCCTGTTACAACTTCAGCCACCCCATATAAAACCTCAAAGAATACGTTTTAAAAAATGACAGATTTTTTTTTTTTTTTTTTTTTTTTTTTTTTTAAAATACTGTATTAGAAAAACATTGGTGTCAAATTGTATATTGAACAAAACTAAACCACACCATTAATTAATTCCCCCATGTACTATTGTGGCATCTACATCTGCATATTAGTCTTCCAAACTGAAACGTAACAGGCTGATTAAAAAAATAAAGTTGTACTCATTTTTTGTTGAAGGTCCCTGTAAAATGATTATCATGCATAAGAGTATTTCTGAGGTTAATTAAAAACAGAATGTATAAATTTGCACATGCAAACCCAGGTTATACGCATTTGAATAAATCACCTTTTGCCTGCTTAACACATCTGGGTAACTTGCAAATCAGTTTCTATTCAACGCCTAATCAATTAAGCGTGAACAAGACAGATCCATGGTTTTGCAACTTTTAGTGTAAAATATGAAAGTTGCCATTTATATCCATACTCAAGACCCTAAAATCAAAAGATGATTTATTCATCTTTCATCAAGCAGTGTATAATATAATTTATTTTTTTTCATCGTAAACTTGTTCTGCAGTTTGTTTGCTCAAGAACTGCAAACATGCATAATGTTTCTTTTGATAGAACTAGAGGAAACATATATAGGGACTCGCGAGATTCAAATCGATTCGTTTTAATCTGTCTGTCAGCATTTATTTAAAGTTTTGCTCCTTGACTGATGGATTTTGAGTAGGAGTATAATTAAAGTGTACAGCAGTTTTTTGGTCCAGTTGGCCATCATCACCATCACTGTGTGAGTATGTCCACGCAGGTCATGTATTGTTGGTATCATGGACTCGAACATCCCAGGGCACAGGTGCCTTTGACCCTACCTAACTGATGTTAATCCACTAAACCTAGGCAACTGGCATGCTGACAAGACATAAGAACTAGAAAGAGAAGAGCTATGGGAGGTAGGGGTCGCTCAAAATCCTCACTCTGGAGTAGACACAAATCCAGCCCACGGGACCAAATGCTGTACACTTTCCTTTATAAATCCTTATAGGTTAGGCTCGTGATTTGGGGCCATTAATAACCTATCTCTGCTGAACATACAAGCATTAAGGGCGGAAGAACCCACCAGGTTCAACGGCCAGTGGTGTTCCAGACTTAATAGTATCTGCTGCCTTGTAGACTCACCTGATTGCCAGAATTCTTGGAGAACCACCCTGAGGATAAATCCGGAGTTGGAGTCCCTTAGGCCCCGATTGACTGCTCTACTCAGCACCAGTTCGGCAACTCCTGCGACGCTGTTTGCAACCAAACTGTTATCGTTTTCTTTCTCGACGTCCTTTGGATGTGGTCTTCACTTCAGCGTGGAGAGGGGGGGGGATTCTGGTGTTGCATTGGAACTCCCGGATCTCCAGTAGCAATGCCCTGGCATTGCGCCTGTAGAGGCCACTCAAGCTTCGCTTCATATCGTAGAACCAACACGGGAAGAAGTTACCGGTTTTAAGCTACTTTGCGTGATTGGCGTAGAGCATAGCGCCAGGGGCTCTTCCGAGTGGGTAGAGTCATCGCATCCCTGGATCAGCTACCCGCCCGCCTTAACTGGGCAGCCCTCAGCCACTTGGGTGCTGTCCCGCCACAGTTTTGTCTTCCTCATAGGGTGCATGTGGATAGTGGAGACATTCAAGAAAATCTGACTGCAACTACTGCACTGAAATCAAGCTAAGAAACCCAAGAAGACAAACTCCCTCCCCTCCAGCTGGGATGTTGGAATGTGCGTACCATGACAACCTTTGTTTGTGACATCTCAAAGATATCAATGATATTCGCAACAGCCATCATGTAATAATGAGCTCCTAAGCCTTCAAGTCGACATAGCCACCTTACAAGAACAGCTTCTCAGATTCTCGGGTACACTCCATGAAAAGACTACCATTCTTTTTGTCAAGGGAAATCATCAGAAGAACCTCGTGAATTTGGCGTTGGTTTTTCAGTTAGTAACTCCTTACTGATTTCAGTGGAGCCTGGTAAAGGTGGATCAGAACGCCTTCTGACACTTCGCTTTCACCCCACGATGCCCCGTCCCTCCCTCAACAGTGTTTATGCTCCAACCCGACTTCCAACTTCTAGCCAAGGATGAATTCTATAACAACCTTGAAGCCGTAATCAAGGGTTTCCCAAGTGATGAACACCTTCTTCTCCTGGGTGATTTCAATGCGAGATTGGTCTGACCACTATCCTGGCCATCTTGCTTGGACACGTTGGTGTCGGATAAGACCAATGACAATGGACAACGTCTTCTGAACTGTGGCTCCCTACTTAACCTGGTGTGACCAAGACCTTTTTTCAGACCAAACCTCAGCACACAGTAATCCTGGCGTCACCCACGCTCAGCACTGGCATCACCTTGACCTGATCATCACAAGGCTATCTTTCATCAATGCCATCAACCTCACTAGGTTCTTACCATAGTGCAGACTGTGGAATACGATCATTCCTTGGTCTGCTGTAATATTCGACTGCAACCAAAGAGGATGCACCGCTCTAAACAAGCTTGTGTAAACCACGCACAATAGCATCACGATGCAGACAGAAGCGAAAAGAGTTCAGCAATTTTGCTGTTTCCATCATGCATCCATGGCTTGGCTGGTCATCAGTGATTACGGGCAACAGAAAAATGGACTCATCTTCGTGAGACAATTCAGAGCTCAGCATTCTGTATCTTTTGAAAAAATCCAGCATAACAAAGATTGGTTTGTAGGCACGTCCGCTTACTACCCGTCATTGAAGCCAAAAGAGCAGCGTTCAGCAGGGAGTATAAGAGTTCACCTTCCACACACAATCTGAGAGTGCTTCAAGCAGCTAGAATTGAAGTTCAGCGGAAGGCAAGGGAGTGTGCCAATGAATACTGGCTGGAGCTGAGCTCAGAAATACAAAACCTCTTCTGCAACGGCAACATCGCGCTTTGTATGATGGAATAAAGAAGGCTGCCGGGCCATCTCAATGCAAAACAGCGCCCCTCAAATCATCCAATGGTGAAAGTCCATATCACAGACAGAAGTAAGCAGATATGGAGCGCTGGGTGGAACACTTTTTTCTGATGCTCTCCAGAAAAGTATGTCACAACTCTCTTCCGTGACAATGAGTCCTCCTACAATGGCTGCCCTAAATGTTTTACCTAAGTGGATGAACTTGACATGGCCTTCACAGTCTATCATCCGAAAAAGCCCCGGGAATGATGGAATACCACCAGACTTTATCAAATGCTGCAAAAGCTCTCTGCTTCACTCTGCTTCACCCGCTACATGTAGTTCTCTGTCAATGCGGGCGGAAGGAGCCGTACCACAGGACATGCGCGACTCAAAGATCATCACCCTCTACAAGAACAAACAGGTGGAAAGAATGATTGCACAATTACAGGGTTATTTCCCTCCTTAGTATTGTCGGCAAGGTTTTTGCACGGTTGCGTTGATGCGTCTTTCAAGTCCTGGCTAGAGTGTATCCTGAACTCAGGCGGATTTCGTTGCGCCGATCTACTATCGATATGATCTTCTCCATACGCCAACTACAGAGAAGTGCAGAGAACAACAGAAGCCACTCTACCTTCTTCCATAGACCTGACCAAGCCTTTTTATCCTGGTTACATGAATTACTTTTACCAAATCCTCCAAAAGATTGCCTGTCACCAAAGGCTTCCTGAGCATCAATCAGCTCTTCCACACTGACTGAACGCAACGGTACGTTGAACGGCAGCCTATCATAGCCTTTGACATTCGCAGTGGTGTTTAAAAGCAGAGGAGTTTTTTTGGCCCCAACGCTCTTTTGGATATTCTTTTCAGTACTTCTGAGCGAGCATTCGGTAACAAAGCCCCAGAAGGCATCTACATGCACTCCAGGTCTGATGGTCGGCTCGTCAATCCTGCAGATCTTTAGAACTAGACAAAGGTTTAGTCAGATAGTTGTTCGTGACATGTGGTTTGCTGATTATGCTGCCATTACTTCACAGTCCAAGCAGGAACTTCAGCTGCTCATAGATCGCTTCTCACAGGCTTGTAAGGACTTTGGACTTGTCATCAGTTTGAAGAAGACTTAATGTCCTTGCCCAAGATTCTCAAGAACCACCTGTCAACACAATCGACAATTACACGTTTGAGGTTGTTCAGGAATTCACCAACCTAGGGTCCACCATCATGACAGTCTGTCTCTCGATCGAATCGGCACACGCATTGGTAAACTGCATCTACTGCTTGCCCTGCGTTACAACTCGTGTGTGGAAAAATCCGAAGCTGTCCATTACTACAAAGGCAGCAGTTAAAAACGCCTGCATCATCAGCACTTTACTGTATGGCAGTGAGAAATGGACCTCATACTCTAGGCATGAGAATAAACTCAACAGCTTCCATCTGCGTTGTATTAGACGCATTCGGGGTGTCACTTGGAAGGACTTGGTGCCAAATTCAGAGCTCCTGACTCGAATTGGACCTCCCCACCATCTATCCATTTCTTAGACAAACGCAGACTCCGATGGCTGGGCCATATCCGTCGAATGGAGGATGGGCGTCTACCGAAAGATATCATGGTATGCTGAGGCTTACATCTGGCAAAGGAAAGTTGTCGACCCATGCTCCGCTACAAGTATATTTTAAGCTAGGATGGTGTACCCTGAACATCTACATTGGGTGCTGGGAAACTTGCTGCCATCGCGCACCTTTGGCGGAGACAGTGACAGCAACCCCTTGCAAGCTTGGAGAACAACAGAATCATCAAGCCAGTTTTGAGAAGCAGCGAGCTAAAAGAAAGCTGCACTGATCCTTGGAGATTCAAGTGTTGACATTCCCATATATGTAGCACTGTGGCAGAGATTGCCACTCTTGGATTGGCCTCTTCAGCCACGAGACGTTCCGGCTGTTCACCTAACCGTGGACTCAAATGTGGCGCTTTATCCTAGTCTCTGGCGACGACGGAGGCCATGATGATGATACTATTACACATTCATTTTGATTAATGAGTTGCAACCATGGAGGCTTCCTTTTGCCTGCATTATTACTTTGCAGTAATAGAAACTGCTGCAAGTTACCCAGATGTTGTACAGTCAGGAAATTGGGTGGTTTTAATTCAAATTAGTATAAGTTCGGATTTTGGCATTATCAAATTTAATTTTTTTTTATTTAGCATCCAAGGAACTGCTCTTTCTCATAACATTATTAAGTTTTAACAAGGTATGGTTCTTTACAGAGTTCTTTACTAACTACAAAAAAAAAAAAAAATGAGTAACTTTTTGAATAAGCCTGTTATTACTTTGTACTCACTTTTGCTATCAACTGGGCATGTCTTTTTTTTCACAATTTAAAACTCTAACAGAGGAAATACAGCAATTTCACGCCACACTTACAAGTACAGCTAAAGCACACACATTACCAATTCAACATGTTGTGACCAGGGTTGTCCGCGAAACCAGTCGTAACTCTACGTGCATACTAATGTCATCTGCAGTGGATCAACTGTCCCAAGCACTGTGTAAATGGTATGAAAAGGTTCTATTATGACATATTTATACGCATGAGTTTAGTATACACGTAGGGTTAACGCATGAGGTTCGCGAACGCGACCCCATGATTTTTTTTAGTTACGACCATCAACTCGAGCACCTTTTGACCGCCTAGCCATAAGCAGAGATGCTCTCATTACGGCGGTACGGAAGTACGTATGCCTGTTTCTAAAATTGAAACGTAAATTGAAACCAGCGTTTGACAATTCTCAAGATCTGGGTAATACTAATATTGCATTGTGGGAAAAGAGGATGCGGCCCGTAGCGATTGCTGGTTCACTTTTCGTGTTTGCGAGCATCGAAGTACCCGACAAAAAACGTTCACTTTTTCGCTAGGTTTGCTATAGTTTTCAGACCGCCATACGGTACCATATTTAAACAAACATAGTAACTGGACCCTCTGATGCAGAAATCTCCATAGAACCCCTCGTTTTCCGGAGATTTGGAGATTTAACAGTTTTTCATTGTGCATGCAATTCGCTATACGGAACTGAATCAACGTTAATCTCTCGCGCAGTACATATTTAGTAATATTTTTCGGAGTTCGGTGACACAGACTACAACACTTTCCGCACCGCCGTAATGCTCTCTGTCGCTTCATCTAGTCGTGGGCAAATCGATGTGAAATTGAGGAGCGCGGATCTTTACGAAATTCTCTTCGGCCATGTGCATAAAGAGAGATTGCTATCTCATTGTAGTGTGAACCTGCGTATAGTGAGGGCATGGTGTTATGTCTAAGGTCTGGTGTGGCAGGGATGCTGAGAGCCATGTATGTGAGGTTGTTTGTGGTTCGTTCTGTTGTGTCATTCGCAGTCACCACGTCACACAATTCGTATCGTGTTTTGTATTACCCGCTTTTACCTCTTGGCTCTTATTCATTATATATTTCCCAAATGGATGTGAATTCAGCGGGTGAGCAAGTTTAATGTCGAACGCTTGCTGGGCCCTTCGAACATTGATGGCGAACCAGTTTTCTACATTGTGGATCATAAACTCTGAAACAATTTCCAAGCTAGAACTGGTGTGGGAGTCTTCTTCTCAGCTTCATTCCGCGTAAACACGCGCTAGATTTAGCCCGCCACGTTAAGAGCGGGTTGCAGCCCCAGGATAAACGCACAACGAGGAGTCAAGAAAAAGTTGAGGAGGCCGTTCAAGCCCTCGATGTCCTCGTAAAACTCAAAAGCCAAGGACTTGCGTCAAGAAGTATTTCTCTCATTATCAGCTGTCATAAAATCATAAAAAAATCGCCGATACTCATGGTTGGGACACTGGTGCAAGTCTTATGTTAGTGCGCCTTGCTAGCGACAGTGAAGACGCATAAAGCGGTTGTCAAAGCAGTTCGTCAGTCTTAATTCAAAAGACGCGATACAGGACAGATTTACGCCGCAAAATTCAAGGGGCCGTTTCCAATTGTTCGCACAGCCTCCACGTTCTGCAGTCGGAAGTTCAGCGCAGGGTCATCTTCCGGCATTTTCGCCAATTCTCGTCAACAACAGGGAGCTGCATCAACCCGAGTCAACCAAACATGTTGGGCATGCGGTCAGGTTGGGCATTTCAGTACGCCGTGTCCACAAGATGGGCGGAGATCTCAGCAGTCGAGTTTGATATACAGTAGCATATTTGATAAGGATGATGAATTGATGATCATGCTACTGTGAATTCTGAGTTGAGGGTGTTGGGGTCGTTTTGCGCATATGTACACAATATTGGTTGGATAATTTGACCCCCCTTTGTTCTGTGCAGTGCCCATGCTTAACCTGGTTACGTAGCCCGTTCAAACTCAGCCACCACAAGCTTTCTAATAACAATAGGTCAAGTTTGGACAACCCCGTTTTTGTTGTTGAACTATAACAAAATTGTTTCTGCGCACAGGTAGCATATCCGAACATGCTTCTCCTCCTTTTGTGGTAAACCCCTACTGTTTCGGAGGGTAAAAACTTAGGCTTGTTTTGGATCTGAGACACATAAATCAGTATCTTATGTTGTCTAAATTTAAGTATGAGGGTGGCTTCCGTCTGGCGAGATGTTTTGTCAAGGAATTGTTATTTTTTCACCTTTCGTATCTCGGTTCCGGGTATCACCACATTGACATTTTGTTTCCTCATCAGAATTTTTGGGTTTCAGTTGGAAGTTTGGGAGTCGCGTTCGCTCTTTTTTCTTTAAGTGCTGCCATTTGGCTTGATACCGCTAGCCATTGTTTCACAAGTGCTGAGAACTTAGTCACGAGATGGGCCTCTATGGGTCTTCGTCTCTAATGTTATATTGACGATGTTGTTTCAGGGTCATGTTGACAAATTTCAGCTTTGCATTCTAGTCCTATATGCAAAAAGTCCCTTGCTCTTTCTGTTTGAAGTTTCCAGTACTAAAAGTGATTTCAACCGAACAATCGTGTGTTTGGTTAGGTATGCTTATCAATACTGTTTCCATGCACTTTAGTCTTCCTGATAATAAGTTATTGAAAGGTTGCGAATGCGATTTCTCTATGCGTTAGTAGGCGTTTGGTATCATGTCCACCGTGCGTACATACCTCGAGTCGCGGTTGTATTATTTCTGCTCGCCTGCTATCAGGGCGTTTCACCAGTTTATTTACAAGGCACCTGTACAGAACTATTGAATCACGTGATTCTTGGTCAAGTAAAGTTTTGCTTTCGGCTGGTTCAATTTCAAGACGTTGCCATTTTTGGCAAAAAAAATGGTCATTTGAATGGCAACCTATCAACCGTTTGTTTTTCCGCGACTTCACAATTTATCCGAAGCTAGCGATTCCAGGTTATCGTGGGTTTTTCATTCATATCAACCGGCGCATACTGGGGTTTTAGGGTCTGATCGAAGCGGTAAGGAAAGTTTCGACTCTCGAGAGCTCAGAGCTTTTTTGTACGTTTTGCGTTCCTTATGCCCAAAATGATCAGGCAAAAACCTGAAATGGTACCTGATAGTCAGAATGCTGTCGTGTTTATTCGGTTGGTAGTACAAATTCAGATCTGCACAATTTGAGTATGGATTTGGTACAATTGCTGTTTGCTTTTCACGTAACTATCGAACGCAAATGGCTTCCCCGTGAGCTAAACGAGCGTTCAGATGAATTGAGCAGGGATTTTGATCGGATGATTGGTCTCTAATCACAATGTTTTGTTGGCTTTTGTGGACAAGCGATTTGGTCCACATTCGATCGATAGATTTGCTTGTTATTACAATGCGCCAATTACCCCGTTTTATTCCAGATTATTGGAACCCGGCTGTGAGCTGCCGCTTGTTTTCTCAGAATTGGGCCCTTTGAGAACAACTGGGTAATGCCCCCCCGGTCGCGGATGGTATTGATTCCGGGTGAGGCATATGATGAAATGTAAAGCCTCTGGAACTGTGATATTTCGCAGATTTGGCCGTCCGCTTCATTGGCCAGTTCTTTCTCCAAAACTCGGTGCTGAAGAATTTCTGGCTGATATATATTTGCCATCTTCAGGATTTTGGTGTTTTACCGGTCGAGGTCAGTGTCCGCCTACAAGCCAGGCAAACGCTTTTTCCAAGGTGCTTTGACCTTTAAGCTGATTGCTTTGAGATATGATTTTAGGGATGCCTAACTGTGATTTCGCATAGCCCGCGACGGGATTGTCCACTTTTGTTAAACTATGGTGCCCATGAGTAGGCTATGAATGGCCGTTGAGCGGCAAATATTGGTCCGGTAGTCATAGATTTTAGAGGTATAGGCTACGCAGTAGAGGTTTTACGCTTAATGTATTTTATCAATATGACTCCATAGATTGGTACACGAGTGTACTTCGCCTATGAGTGGCGGTATGTGTAATTTTGTATTTTGCTAGGCTGGTGTCCTGCGCATTTCTTCAGTTCATATTTATTCGTTTGTTTACGTTCCGTTATGCTAGTTTTTTTCCATTGAACGCGTTTTCTTTTTTATCGTGACATATACGTTTATCTGGTTTTAGCTTATCTACCAGTGATTCAGTGGTGCATATTATTACGTTATAATTTTTTGAAGCGTACGGTTCGCCATAAAATTCTGTTTAGTATCACAACAGTGATAATTTTTGTTGCATCGGTTTTTTTCGGGGGGAAAATTGCCTATTTGCCGGTAGGCCTATTCAAATGTATTATGGCATAGTTTGTTAATAGCCGCTGGTGCGATACATAATGTTTGAGTTCATTTGCATATTGAGCAATGAAATTCATGCTTTGGTAATTGTTAATGCATTTGGAGAGTTTTCCCTTACGATCTCCCGTTTTATATTTTCAGATGTTTAGCGATGGGATTTGGAGAGCGTTGCCTCAGATATCACATTGACAACGACTATTACCGTGCGCAGTTTTAGTTCCGTCTTTGCAAAGTCACTGTTCTAGGCGTTAAGGCCTGTTTCTACAACGGACAAATCTTCAGGAGGTTGGAAGCGTTGGAGATTATTTGCTCATCAGCACTCTTTGCAAGTTTTTCCCGTCAAGCGTGCCGATTTAGCGTTATATATTCAACATTTGTCAAGTTTCTGCTGCCTCATTGCTCCTGGATACTGCTGTTTACAGCATCAATGGGCCCACAATTTGCTTGTATTTCTTCTCCCCTCACGGAAAAAAAAAAAAAAAAAAAAAGTTTTGACATTTTGTCAAGTCAGTTATAGAGGGATCTCGTCGCATTCTCGCTAAACCTAAAGTTCCAAAGGAACCTATTTCGTCAGATTACTCTCGCTAAGTTCGAGCTGATACGGGTGGTCATCGCGCGATACATTGTCGACGTTCGTCTAGCGTTTCTTTCTGTTTAGTTTCATACGCTGGTATGCTAAGATGTTATGATCTCATTTCCTTGGCGGTTCGTACTATCTCGTTTTTTCACGACCTTATGTCAGTGTACTTGCCGAAACGTAAAGATCAGTTAGGCAAGGGATTCTGTTTTCATTCAGGACGGGTAATACCGCACTTGTCCAGTGGCCAGCCGTTAGTTGGACATGCTTGTATAGCCAAGTCCTCCGTCTCACCTTTAGTTTGCGGTTTTAGGCGTTCAGGGTCTAAAACCCACAAGTAAATCGATCTCATACACTACCGCTCGAGGTTGATTTTGAAAGGTCTTTCGCCATATGTTGAAGATGTTTCCTCTCTCGGTACACATATTTTGAGAGCAAGGAGGCGCTCTGAAGCTGCATCGCGAGTTTCCGTCAATGAAAGGGCTGCATTACTCGTCAAGGAGGTTGGAAATCCTTAAGCTTCTAAGGACATGTACATTAAGATTCTATGCAACCACTCTCTGTATCCAGCCATGAAGCTTTAAGTTCTTATAATGATTAAAAACTAAAGTTATCTGTATTTTGGTTTAACCTTTCACTTTGCCCTTGGCCCCATTTTTCGAACTTGTGCTGCGGATGTTTTATCAGCTGGTTTGTAACAGGCGTGGTGACTGCTACCAGCTAGAGTAACCGTTAAACAATATTCATAATTGCCTTGTGTGATTTTTGTCTGGTTGGTCGGGTCTGAGATGAGATTAAAATTGTCCAATTTATTGTCCAAATCCATTACTTTGAGAAAACATAACCAGTCTACCAATCCAATCACGAAATTCCAAACTTTTTAATATACTAGTTCCTTTTCGATTTTTAAGGCAATTTGTTTGGTCAGAATCCTGCAATGCCACCAAAGATTTTGTTTTTAATTTTACGGCAGCCATTCACTGTATAACGCTCTCTGGCGAGTTGACTAATTGTGAATGCGTGCAGTTATAATAGTACTGAGTTGTTTCTCACATCATAGACAATGGGGTGGGGTGGGGGTGGTTAGCTAGCTGTCAGATCATACGTGTACCTGTACGTAGAGGGTTTTTTTTTATCGATCCATGAGTAAACATTACAATGAATTCCAAATTCCTACTACACGTACACGTCTATCGTGTATGGCAAATAATCCCTAATAGTGCAAATATTAGGCAAATTAGGAATGATTCTACTTTGTAAGAATCCACGGCCATTTCGCAAAATGAAAACCCGCTTTAGTAATGTAATATACGTGTATACTTTAATAATTACTCTTCGGCTGTCTTGGGTATATCTAAATAAACATAAATTACTAAACACCGTCACAATCAAAAATGGTTGGAAACTTGCAATTGTTAATTTTCAATCATTCCAATTTTTTATCCTTCCTGGATTATATTAATTTGCGTAGATTTGAGTGGCCAAGGAGTAATTGATTTTGTATTTTATAATGGCCAGTACATATCTTGGCTACAGAGAAGTTTAATCCCGTGATTCTGTAAGACCAATGTACACATTTTTAACGCGGTCACCACTTATTGTCAACTAAATTACTTTTATTGCAAATAACCTTTCCCAATATTTTGAATTCACAATGACTTGTAACTGTATTTCCCTGTGTTGTCCCATCAACATAGAAACGGACTGGCATAAGATGTTTAATTTGCACATTTGAAATTTAAAAATGAAATAGAAAACTTAATCTACACAATTGTATTACATAAAATAATATCATTTGACCTATCTGTATCTACGAAATGTACATATTAATTGTATGTATAGTTCTGCACTGTTTACGTATTTTTCTAGTGATTTTATCTATAGCTCTTAATACTTTAGCTTGAACTTGCTATACTGTTCGACATCACAGCTAAACCAAATACGGTTATATTTATACATGTAAAAAAAGTCCTCATTACTGTAATGCTGGTTGGGCGCCATATCTCCGTAACCAATTGTCGTAGTGGTAATTAAAGTGAAGATAGTGATTCACCGTAGTCCCAACCTTCCACATACATCATCACATTATGGCGCCAATGGCAAATTAAGATATCAAAATTGTTTAAAACAATAATTGTAGGAATTCAGTACGACAGAATTGTCATCGTCGACAACAGGATTTGTCAGTGGTCTCAGAGGCCATTGATATAGACCTGTGTCTCAACATTATAATGGTTTCGTTCGTTTCAAAATGATCACAATGCATAACTCTCATTTCCGACTAAATCAACATCACTTCTACTGTTAGGGATTGTTAAAGTTATATCATTTGGTAAAAATTTCTTTCGTTACTGACTCTAATACCTTCGCTGACAGTTTTTATAGGTTCACATCATTCATGTTCGACGGTAGATCTTCACTATCCAAATCTTCAGGACGATGTCGCATGAGTGATCGCGCATGTACGGACATATGGCGCGAAGCTGAAATCCCCCACCGGCCATTACCAGCTTTTCGTTTCACAATCCTTGACCACCAACGAACGCCTTGCCACGAGGGCGTCTGGCATAGTGAGTGTTCGTCATCCATCAGGAACGCGCCTACGTAGTGATCTTGCATGAACGCGGACATGTTCCTGGATGCGGAGAACCCACCTGAATTACTTTTACTCCTTATTATTTTTTTGCATCCCCTGGTTTTTTGACTTTTGACAGTTGGTTTTTGATATGTTTTACAATCTACGTGGGCCCACATCAAATCAGTCCCTCCATTGGGGCTATGATCTGATTATCCTTGGGATGAAGATCTTGCTCACTTTCAATATCAGGAACAGTTCGCTGCATGACGGAACGAGCGTTGGGTTGGTTGACATTCCTCTGCTTGCCCATTTTTAACCTCCTTTGGGTGCAGCCCCTTTTGGCCTACCCTTGTTTCTATGCTTGAATTTCTTTGTCTTCTTCCCGCGTTTTGCATATTTTTCGTCTGCGGGCGAATTTTGAGCGCGCTTCCTGGGGTTTACCTGATCTAAGCTCTCTAGCCGCCTCTCTTGAGGTGGCTTCGGTCGACGGTAATTTTGTAAATTTAATGGCTCTGATAATTTTTCACAATAAGTTTGGCAAAAGGTAACCACATCCGCCAGAAGACATTACTGTGATCTGGAATTCCGAATGCTGCATAGATTCCAACAAAGATCCACCTTTAACCCGTATTGGGACGATGTCACCGTAACCTATGTATGGAGTGATAAAAATGTGTTATATCAGGGAATAATATGTTTTATAACCTTTGCCAGACATATATTTTTACACAGAAAACGTACAAATGCGACATTGTTTCACATACCCCATTCAAGATGCATTCACTTATCTGTTTGAATATGTTGACACTCTGGGACAGTAGACCCTATTCTGGTTAATTTTGTTACACTTAAGCCTGATATACTTCAGTTTTCAGGAGCGCTTTGCGTGCGCAATGCCGGATTTTGCCCAAGAGCAAGTGTTTACGCATGCGCACAGCAGAAAGCGCTCGCTGCGATTGAAAGTATGGCTTATGGGTGGCTTCTAATCAACCGCAGGCGCGGCGGTTGAACGTGTCTAAACCAAATAACTGTTCAGCTGGTAGAAAACCGGCAGGAACCGGCCAATAACTGGTGGCTGAGTTCGCGAGCAGCCCCTTGAGTCCGTTCAAACTTCACTGCATCTAAGGTGAGTGCTTTGGCCAAAACTTCAGTCTCTACCCAAACTAATGTCTCACGGAGCGCAATAAGCTTAATTCATTTAACTGGATTTGGCAGGGTGATTTGCGTTGAGTTGCGGCAGAAAGTCGATGTATCGAACGTTTTACACATGAGCGATCCTTTATTTACGCGTTTCAAATGTCTTTTTTGGGTTTAATGATACCATTTGATATGAAATTGGGGTGGTTTTTAATTTTAGAACGTTCCTCCCCCTATTTTCATTTTAAATTATCGTACTTCCCCTATCGTGGTAAAGTATCACACCAAAAATAAACATTGAACTAGAAAAACTCCAGACCACACCATGCTGCAGGTTCTCATTCTGCCCAGTTTGCTCATTCATGTCTTGTCAGCGAGCTGTGAGACTTATCCAACGTTCACTCCAATTAGATCCATTGGTAATACCTAAGGATTCATTATAAATAGCTGTTTCCAGTTTAGCTCTCATGTTGCCACCATCGCCTTGTATTGTGGTGTTCTAGTTCACATTGTGCGCCTTCTAACCAATGCATATCCACTTCTATGACAAGGTAACAGACAATAGATAAAACACGGTACAAGGTGGGCAGGCGCTCTCATAAAGGTGCTCTGGCAGGACGCCGAGTCTTTTGGGCTTTCTCGATGGTTTGGAACTGGCGCCAACAACCCCTCGTCGAATGGAAAGAAGTCATTGCATAGAAAATTCCTTGGAACAAACACCTCATTTGGTCGTCTTCAGTGAAGTCTCTTTAAGTCCACATTGCAATAATATAATGCAATTGTTGACATGGTAGAATGGCTTGGTCTGTAGCGTTAGGCCCTGGTGGTATTCTTTCTTGCCTGTTCAAAGAAAGAAAAAGAAGACAAAGCTGAGATAGGGGATTCCCCAGCATGGCATCCGTTGTTACAGAAGTTTATTACATAGGCGGTACTAGTCATTTTTAGATCAAATAATGTCTATCGATCAATTAGACTGTGAACACAGATTATTTTTTCAACAGCTTTAGGTCACATGACCAATTTTAAATTAGTGCAATATTCATGGGTGACTATCATGTATATTATAATGAACCATAGACGCGTCGTATAACTGGTTGTACTTATCATCAGATGATACAGCATTCACTGACTCACATTCCTTTCGGACACACTTATGAATTCCGGAAACCTTAGGGACTAACCCGGTTTATTCTGTGAAGGTTTCCTAATTCACAATGTGTCGAAAGAAGTCGTCCAGATGGATTCACCTCAAGGAAACCACCTACAATATTCTGCCCGAGTGTGTTGAAAATACAGAGTTCCAAGGATAGTGGGATCGGGGTGACAAATTCTAGTGCTCATACAAACTCAACTTGCGAACGACGTACTAACTCGAAATGAACAAAGTACAACAAAGTTTTCATAAGCGTCCGCAGTCATTAGATATGCCTCAGAATTTTTGGACAAAAAGCGTGAGAAAACATTGAGTTATATGAATCAGCAAATCATGAGTGCGAGTTTCTTGCGGTATCTGATAATAACTTTGCCCCAATTGTATGATTAAAGGAAGATAAATACCTACAGAAACCTTGCAAATGCTAGAAGTTGAATTACACCGTAAAGGCCGCTAGACCCAACCACGTATATATAAATAGCCATCGTTTCAAGCGAGGGGTGGTGGGCGTTTGAATAGAGTAGTATAGAAAACAGGAATTACCATCAATTCACATCCTTAACAACCCAAGAACCCAGTGTTAAGAACTCTGTAGTATTAATAAACGTTTTATTTATATTTTTATTTATAGAAAGATTTGACAAAAGTTACCTAATAAGCTCTACACATCCGTTAAACCAGCATCATTTAGGTGTAAAAGTGTGAAAAATAACAACCTTAGCCATATTATGTAACGGTAAGATTATCAGCGCTAAAATTAGCACCAGCAAGCACAAGCCCATACAATCCATCC
>JAMKCH010018947.1:0-39919 GCA_023653785.1 Ophioderma brevispina
TTTGACCCTGAAAACATAAGAACATACACAAAAATCAAATTGATGTCATTATTTTGTGTAAAACAATAACAAAAGTGTCAGTTTTAGTGTACATTGGCGCCATGTTGGAAAACAAAATTATTGACACGAGATCTTTAAAAGGTAGCGTCATATTTAGATTCCTTACCGTGAAAACAAGCATAGATACAAAAATCAAGCTCGTGTCAGTATTATTGACCGAGATATGAGGCACTGAAACAAAAAATGGCGGCCATTTTGAAAAATGGCCATAATGGCCGCCACAGGTCAAATCCAGCTGGGGTCCCGTTTTGAAATAGTTAATTATAGTCCATATTAAGTGTGTGCCAAATGTTATATTTCTATCACAAAGTGCACGATTTTTTGCTTATCCTCCGGACTACTGACTCTTGTTTTGGAGAATCTGTCTCCCCTGAAGAGGGAAGTTGACCTGGTTCATCTAATTTTGTCATGACCGTGTCCTCTAAATCTAAATTAGGGACAAGGTCTTCCTATTTCCTATGACTACTTAATTCAAGCATGGCTTTCCTAGCCATACACCTAGTAACTGCACAGGCTGGATAAACTTCACTCTTCATATCCTCACTGTCTATTTCTGTGCAGGGATTGTGGGTAACAATTGGTTCGCGATGTACTTTCCCGCCTGCCAAATCATTCCCTAATAACATTGAAACACCTTTATCTGGAAGTTCAGGCATTACTCCAACTATGACTGTACCTGAGACCAAATCAGACTTCAAATTCACCTTGTGAAGAGGGACACTAATAACATCCATACCTATACCTTGGATCAAAGCATTCTCACCTATTGCACTGACTTCACTAAAGGGCAATGACCCCTCCAAAATTACTGACTGGGCACAACATGTGTCACGCATGATCTTTATAGGTTTTGGATCAACTTTGTCACCATCAAGCTATACTGAACCCTCCAAAACAAATGGTTCAAAGTCTTCCGTAACTTTCTCAGACTCAGCATCTTTCGGTTTAATAGCCTGGGAACTAACTTTTGGTCTAATGGACACAGCGCAACCTGTGGGAGCAGACTTCTGCTTCATGGCCACCTGCTTTCCCATCAACTTCCAACAGTTTGTCATAACATGACCTGACTCCTTGCAATATGTGCAAGTTACATCTGACTTGAAACCATTCCCTGACCTTGGTTTAGCACTAGGACCCTTATTCCCCTGACTAGAGGAACCTAACTTAATATTTCCTTCTTTAGTAGTTCCATGATTTTGGAATGATCTACTTTGGTAAGGCCTATAGGTATTTGAATTAAAACTCTTGTAACTCTGACTTGACTTATTAGGCCCACCCGCACTATTGCTATGTGAGGGCGTAATCATCTGCTATTGTTGCTGCATTCTTCAAATCTTTGACATCGCGTTCATCCAAATGAGTTTTAATGTCGGCATGAATGCACCGTTTGAATTGCTCAATTAAAACCAACTGCCTAAGTTGATTAAAGTCTTGTTTGACTTCCTTGGAAGTGAGCCACCTATCCAACATTTGTTCCTGAACTCTAGCAAACTCAACATGAGTTTGATCTGCAAGTTTTTTCGCACTCCGAAATTTTTGCCTATACGCCTCAGGCACTAATTCATAGGCCTTAAGAATAGACTGCTTTACTACTTCATAATCACAGCACTGATCAATTGATAGGGACGAGTAGATCTCTCTAGCTTTCCCAATAAACACAGTCTGAAGCAATGTTGCCATTGCTCTTTAGGCCACTTCATACTTTCGGCAATCTTCTCGAAGGGCAAAAAATACTTGTCAACTTCTGTTTCCCTAAATGTTGGAACCAATTTGATGTTCCTGGTGGCATCAAAACCTGAGTGTGAGGAGGGGCCTGATGTGCCTTTTTCTAACTTTTCTTGTTCTAATTTTGTCTTGGCTTCAATTTCTGCCAACTTCATTCTTTCCTCCATTTGTAACCTATCTTCTTTTTCTTTCTGTTCCAATTTTAATCTGTCCTCTTTTTCTTTTTGTTCCATTTGTAATTTGGCATCTATAGTGTATTTTCCCAAGACCGATCTTCCAACCATGTGACCAAGCCGTTCCATTAGCATGGAGAGGAGGCTACTTACCAAGGAAAATATCAATAGAATTATTGGACTGAAAAAAGGCCACCACAAAAAAATAATTATGTTAACCCTATCCCTTGTACGCTGACATTAACATCCATGTTACATCAGACTGTCCCTGATTACATTTACTCTACTCACCTCACTGCTGATCTTCATGAAAGAAAGTAAATAAAAAATAAATGTGGCCTCTGCAATGATGGTAACTAGCCACACTCCATTGATTTTAAAAGATTATAGCTTTGTGATTCCATTCACTTGCCGATTTCACAGGTCAAGAATCCAAAGCCTTTTCATTTCAACTAATACGCAAATGATTCGATTCCCGGCTCTTTTAAATTGAACATTCAAAAATAGCGCTTCATTAATCAAAAAGGTATTAGGAAATGGGTCGGTTGTGTAAATAGGTTGTTACAGGGCGTATACCGTTCAGATTATAAATGACCGAAGGTTGGCAACAAAAGTGATATCTTTGGACCACTGGCAATATAACATGAAGAAAGTAAATCTTACTTTTGATCGCCATCCCTGCCCAACCAAGCACCAAAGATCGCTCTTAAGAAAACGTACTTTAAGTTCTTGTGTTTTAGTGCTTTTCTAAATCAAGTTTTTCCTTCTCTATATTGTAATTGTCTGCCTTTCCTTTTCTTCCTTCTCTAACTTTTGCTGTTCTAAAGCCAACTTATCTTGTCTTTCTTTTTTCCTGTGCTAACTTTTTTTGTTTCTAATGCCAATTGTGGTATTTTTTCTATTTGCATTTGGATTTCCAACTGTTTCATTTTCAAAGCACTATCTGACACGTCATTGAATTTCGACTATGTTCCCAAACATCCCTCATATAGCAGATTCGTACCCTCAACAAGTGTGTTATTAACTGGTTTTTGATTAATGTTTTCTCGTGGAATGCCTGACTTCCATCCCATCAAATACTCGGCCCATTCCATTAAATCTGGCTTTTGAGCACATCAACTTCTCCCACGTAACATATTTAACAAAATATTTTCGGTAAACGCACATCCATAGTGTATAAAACAATCCTTCACAAAAATAACAATATACAGCACAGATATCACGTTAAAAACATAATCAAAATTTGTTCGAAATTTTAACTATATTTTTTTACAGTGTATTTCCCGGACAAGAGCCCCCAATTTGTGACGGTCACCTGACCAAGGCCAAAACCACCTCTAAATACTGATTCAAACGCCCTGAATAACTAGACATACACCGTTAACTGATACAACTTAAAACAAAGTATTTATTTTAATGTGTGTGTAAAGCACTCTCATAAAACATCGTGGATAGGTATCAATAATACAAAGATTATCCATAATAAAGTTGTTATTTTAATGAACTACTAAACTTACTACCTGGTGGTGCCGCGACGAGGCCTGCAGCGGGGGCTGCAGCAAGATTACTATATAAGATGCAGAACTTGCAAAGAATACTGAGCGAATATTCCAGCGTAAAACTCCAATTTACAATAGTGGGACGTGTCCACGGAGGACCTTGTCCTTACTGAAGAATACCAGCTCCTAATGACTCCGAAGCTCGGAGGTCGAATAAAGATTAAAGTCCAAAATTGCTGTAGCTTGTTTATCCTTGGATAATTCAGAGTGGCCAAGAAAGACGGAAACCGAAACACGGATAAACAATGGACGAAAAACTGAAGGAGCTGAGACTACTATGACAATGTCCACTATATGGGAGATAAGTACTAGACTGTGATTAATGTCACTGTCAACTTGGAAATCGCGAATAACTTGGCGCAGGTTATGAAAACTCCTCCTTGGAGTAATGATGTTGACGATACTCTCCCTCATCTTCTCTCACCAGAGCTTATATATCCTCTCAAACCATATAGAAGGACGGTCATCTTATATGAGTCATGTGATTATACTATATAGGCCATTATGTCAGATTTGGAGGCAGCCTCCATGTGCCCATATAAGATGTCATAGCCATCACCCACACACAGCACTGTGCCTGTAGCTACAGTAGGGCGCATTATAGAGCCAGACCACATCACCTTGAGTTTAGGCTAGTTGAATCTCCTATGTCTAAAGAACCTCCAGAAACATTCTCGCGGTTCTCTTGAATTTCTGAATTGCTTTGCAACAGTACAAGCTATGAACACAAACAGGTATTATTTGTATATCATGTACTAGACTAATTCATATATTTATGGCTAATTTATGAACTTCATCTACTCAAATGAACTAAATCATGTAATTCTGGGGGCTGTACAGGTGCGACAGGACAAGAACAGGACAGAACACAGAAAAGGACAAAACAAATGATAGATAACACAGGGACAGGAGACAAGGGGGTAACAAGAGTGATAAAATTGATGAGATAACAGGGGTGGTAAAAACAACATGAAATGTAAAGATGGCCATGTGAGCTATGTATGATAAAATCAGAAATGGGTCCTACAGAATGATATGCAACAAGAAATGCGAATTGATCATTCGCATATCCCGATATAAAATAGTAAATTAAATTAAAGTATTAATTGTACAAAACATAATTAATTGATTAACGACAAGTAGAGTATAATTACTAGCATAATTAGTATTAGAAAATAAGTTGATTTGTATAAGTTGTTTTAAAATATATTGGCGATTTTGATGATTGTAAGTTTAGATCAAGCGAATTCCAGATCCTAGGACCGGAGTTTTTAATTGAGTTATGTAGTTAGGTTCAAACAAGCTTTAATTGGAGAATAAATCAAATTGGGACTACGATGCACATTTCAAGTGGGTTAAAAGTATTACATATTTAGCATTATGTTTTTTGACCTTAGACCACTTACGCAATACGAACACAACACGACTCCTAGACATATAACATCAAAAGGAGAGAATTAGTTATGAATAAAACCGAAGATAGGTGGCTAAATGGAGGAACATGGTAGAAGAAAACACAGCAAAAGTCCTGACATGGCGCAATACATACAGATGGTTGGCACAAAAAATACAGCAAAAGTACTGTTAGGCAATACATACAAGATGGTCTGGAGCATAAATACATAGAAAAAGGGAGTGTAAGGCACATTAGATACCAAAAACCCATAAGAAGGAAAAGTGAACTGGGATTAGGGGGCCAAGAAGGTGGGAAGGGTCATACAGTATAATGAGAAAAGAGAAGAATGATGCGAATTGAAAAAAAAAAAGGACCCCCACACCCCCCGTGTTCTATACTACAGTGTCCGTTGGACTGAGTGTCCTACCACGCATCTGTCTATTGTGTTCTGCCATTGAGTGCTGTATGCATATTTGTTTAGACACTGTACCCCAAATGCCTTGGTCTACAGGTCACGGTTATCCGCTACATGTTGCTATGGTTAGCTAGGACACCTCTTAGGGAGACACTCAGTTTCTTTACAACCGGTGTGAAAGGAGATATAAGTCCCCCTGCGAGGGATAGCCCGGGGGAAGGTGGGTCCTAGTTTTATACCCAGGACCTGGCTCCAGGGTCCATTAGTCCGAGTGGACCCCTCTCTCTAGAACACACACACAAACTAACACACTACGCACGCACGCGAACTACATGCACTCCACACACACACCACAGACACACATACGGCACACACATGCACACACCACACCCACACCACACGCACACACACGCAAATACAAACAACCAACAACAAGACACATGCAATTATAAATGACACAAAAGAAAAAAGAAGAAATAAAGAAACGCACATGCTACGAGCATTCGCATATGAATTAAAAATATGATACAATGAACCCAAGTGAGTGGGGTTAGAGTTAAGTCGAATTAAAAATGTCACAAGTGGTTGAGTCTTTATCAATTGGAACTTAAATGGAACGTTGAATTACTTTGAAAATTTCGTCTAATATCTCTCACCAAACATAACCACGTTAATTGTAATTGGTGAAAACCACGTACACTAACCCTAATTTAAGCTAGCAAAAATAAATTATAGAATATTTAAATTCCTTCAATCTATCTAAATGTATGGCTTAAAGTCAGCCTTAAACACTCAACGGTTATTTTGTACTGAGTGTTAAAAGTGGTGTAGATAGAATATTATATGGCTATGCAAGGTAAATTTCAAATTAAATAATCATTTTTTTGGTAAAAAGAGACGGCGTAAAAACATGAACCTGAATCATGCAATAGGAAGTCTCTTGAGGGTATTTTCACACACATTATATGATTTCTCCCCAATTTCTGCGGATTCATCTTTATAATTCTTTCACACTCCAGTTTCCACTTCTGGTATTTATTTCTTGGTCCCCCTTGTATTTTAAAGTGCGTAGTTTATTCTCAGCCTAAATGGGTTATCTGCCTAATCCTCCATGGTTTGTTTTGTTGTGTTTTGATGTATTGATGTATTGTTTTTTTATGGAAATAAATGAATGAATGGGAACTGGAATATTTATTGTAAAATAATAGAAAATATAACGGCCTATTGTTTCTAGGCCAATTTCTGGCACGCGTATGTGTGGTAGGCATATAAATACAATCATACGTTATGTGAACAGTATACGAAACCTGCATTACACTAAACTTTTTCAAAGGACGTCATTTCTATCGAATGGTATGATATTGAGCGGCATATAAAAGAAATGAGAGGCACAGACGGTACCTGTACTGTATCAAGCCCGACATCAAAAGTCTAATTCACTCGCACGGTAAAAGAGGAAACTTTCCCTAGCTCGCAAAAGTCGCTGTAAAACTGACACGGGTGTCGGTGCATGCTGTAAACGTGCTTTATTAACTTTAAAGCTAGGCGACCTATCTTGGTCTCAGTATAATACCTAACTACTTTATATTGGCATTAATAAATGTTCAAAACTATGAACTTACATAAATTACGTGGTTTATTACCTAAAGGCTTAAAGAGGTTATACTCCCTCTTTTACCTCTGACCTAATAAGAACCACGTTTGTTAGTTTTAATTTCATAACCCTAAATCTGTTGTTATTGTGGATTACACTGTTCACTGACTAGGAACAGTTATTATTTTAACTTGTGAACAAATTAAACCCAGGTGAAATCTTCTTTGGTACATGAAACAACGAGGTCACTAACGCTGATGTTTAAACACTTGTATCTCCCAACTTTTAGAAGATTTTGGTGGCTATGACAAAGAGCCGTTGGTCAGGAAGTTGCTTACTTCCTACCTATTACTAGCGCCTTTCTATGCCTATGCTGGCGGGGGCGAGGTAACTCCCCCTCCTTGCGTGGCCTTTTGCTTGCCGCCGCTGTCTTTGATGCCTCCCTTTTCTTGGCAGTCGCCTTTTTATGTAGCGTTCTTCTTCTTTGAATCAGCTCCGCGAATCTCCTAGTTGAAAACCATCTCCGCGTCCTTTAGCTCGCTTCATCCACCTTGCGTGCTATTCTTTTTCTGCATACGTCCAGGGCGTCTTCGATGTCTTTGAAGGCGTCAAGGAGCACTTTCCCCGATAAATCGTCCAAGAGCAGCTGCACGTACTTGCGATCTGCTCTTTACACATATCCTCAGCTTTTGTTTGAACGGCGGCTGAAAATTTGTATCCCTGGCCTAAGCCAGGCAGGCTGACGAACGGCTCTAAGTTCAAGGGAAATTCCCGGTCAACCTCGGAACCATGGCTTGCCAAACTGTGCCCTCCTTCTCTGGTAGAATAGCAATAGAGACAGCATGTCTTTCCATTACGAAAAGCTCATCTGTCACTACTGACATTGCTACGCGGGATAATTTCTATTTTGCTTTGAGAAAACTGCGGACACTTCCCTGAGACATTTCCTTTTCTTGGATGATAGACTGAGTCTCCTGTTCATTCTTCTTGGTCTGGCAACAAAATGATGCGTTGAATGAGAAACGGCGAATTTATTGTGATCGTGCTGCAGCTGTGAATGGTCGTTAGACCGCTGTCCGATTGGACGGGTGGAAACGGTTGATAGCAAATGGCGTGCTTGGCCTTAAACTAGCCAATCATGACGCTGCTGTTATTCCGCCTTTGTTACATTACATCGCGGCTGTGTGCTTCGCAGTGTCCGAATTAGAAATTGGGAAACTATACAATGTTTACAAAACCTACTCCGCGTTCTATAAATTTCAAACATTCTTACTTAGAATATTTTAGATTACCGTCCTGATACCCCAAAGAACCAGAAAAACCTATAACACGAGCGAGGAAAATCACTCAACTAATTTCTTTATAGGCCTATGGTGGTTCTTAACCTTAAAAAACACATTGATTAATAATCATCAATAAATTAACAATCAATTGTAAATGTCCTCGCCTTCTGGTTCGACTAAAAAGCATGCATAGCTAGAAAAGCCTGTTTCCGATCCTCAAAGGATATCATCAGTAGCACTGCCCGGGTCTATTTTCTGACCCATGCTTGTATAGATTCCGAAAAACCCATACGTACTTAGGTAATAACTTCCCCTAAGATCGTGCGAGAATATATAAAATGTCCTGCAAAAAATAGAACACCTTCTTCGCACTCGATAAAAGTTCTTGTTTATCGGTCGTGTCGTTATTTAGAACTTTTGTGGCTCTGAAAAGAGCACGTTATAAAACGGACACCTTTACTGTGTGTGACGGTTTGCTTTTCGCTTGTGCAACCAGCGTGACTTGCTAGTTAAATGGCCTAGTAGAAACCTTTCTCGGCGTTCTTTGGTGGCTCTGAAAAAGGCCGTTTGCTGCTTTACCGAACTGGCGGCGTCGCTTGCCCTAGTTATCCTACTACACTATACTCCTATACAGGATTCCCCGTACCTGGGAGCCCGGGGAGAATAGGCGTTCTCGTACTGAGGTGATGTAAAGAATTCCTATAGTAACCTATTCTCCATTTGTAGATCCAATAACATAGAGAGTAGGTGATCCTGGTCTGGATCCATGCGAGGAGTTATAATTTCCTCTTCATCTCGGACTGTTAGTCTTGCCTCACCAACACTATCACTAATGGTCCTGCTATATGCTATAATGGCACCTCTGGGAAAATATGTTTAAGTTCGGGCTGGTCCGAAATGATATCCCAAGTTTCGCAGAGCGTTCTTGACATGTTACTATTTACGTGCGGGTAGTAGTTCATCTTAAACACAAGCGGAATTCTTTCCTCCTTGTGCTTTTCTGTGATGAAGTGGGCGATTGTTGAAATTACTCGTCTCGTTCTTCTCATTTCTGTACTGCTATAGCCTATTGCTATGAGTTTTTCTTTGAAGACAGGATTTTTTCTCTTGGTTATCTATCTTGTTGTTAGAGTTACGTGCATACCTGATTAATTCGTCTTTAACAAACCCCTAAATACTGAGGGCTGTTGACATGAATTCTGTCCACATAGCACCATGTTTCTGTGGGTTTGTGTAACATCTAACATCTAAGCGGTTGCAGTTCTAAACCTTTGACTTTGTTATATCACTAGGTCTAGAAACTGGATTTCTTCCTTTGAGGCTGTGTGGGTAAAAAAATTTTATGAAGGTGCATTTCGTTGATTCTTGCTATGAATGCATCTTATGAATTCTTTCATTGAACCTTTCCACATAAGTAGTGAGTCGTCCATGTAGGTGTGGAACGATACTACGTTCTCATCCATGTTCATAATTCTTTGAACAAGTTTGTTTACTACTAGACGGAGAAGGAGGTTCCCCCAGCTTTAAAGGGTTTACGGAATAAAGCATAGCATGTCAGACACTTAGTGTCAAGTTATCAACAGGGAATTTTCCAAGTTAGGAAAATTCTCTCTCTCTCACCAAGCAGATCAAAATAGATTCATAGCGAGTCCGGCTTGATGCAGGTACCGTCTGTGCCTCTCATTTCTTTTTAGTTTAAAACGTCGAAAGCACTGAAATCGGTCTATAGTTAGAGGGGTCATGCCGATCGCCATTTTATATATTGGAACTACTCTGGCAATTTTAAACTGATTAGGAACAACACCAGAAGATAAAGATAAGTTAAAAATGTGAACTAAGGGGGGAGCAATAATAACCGATACAGATTTAATGATATCTGGTTTTAAGTCATCATAGCCACTACTTTTTCCAGATTTAAGAGTTTTAAAAAGAGTAATGATTTCTTCAGCCTCTCAGTGGGAGAAAAAAAATAAGGAATTTCCAGGAGAACGAATATTATTTAGATATTCCTGAAAATGTATATTTGGGGAAGTAATCTTACTTGCTAGATTAGGTCCAATGTTAACAAAAAGTGAATTTAAATTATTTGCAATATTACAAGGGTCGGAGGTAAAGGTATTGTTTATTTTAAACATGGAAGGTAGATTACAACTATTTTGACGTCCTATAATGGTATTAAGAATATTCCATGTTTGTTTAGCATCATGTTTGCAACTGTTAAGTTTCTCAACAAGGTTTGACTTTTTGGAGGCTCTAATTGTAGTAGTCAGTTTATTACGATAAGTTATGTAATTTCTTTTATTTTGCTCGGTAGGATGACTTACATATTTTCTATGTAATTTCTCTTTACGATGAATAGAATTTAATACAGCTTTAGAGATCTATGGTTTGCGAGGAATTTTGCGTGGATTATTAGACCTAATAGAGGCAGATGACTTTAATGGGAAATGTAAATTATATATCTCGGTAAATTTTCGAATAAATGCGTCATAGGCAGCTTGGGTTGAGTTTAAATCTGTAACAAATTTCCAGTTAACAAGTTTCATATGATTATGAAAAGTACAAATTCTGTCATGATTAAAAGAACGTGAGGTCGTAGGTTGACGAGATTGGTGATGCCTGATAGGTGAAGATTTGGTTATTTGAAAAATTGGAAAATGATCGGTAAGACCTACAACAAAAACGCCTGGACGTATAGAGTGGATGAGAACATTTGTAAATATATTATCAATTAAAGACACTGTTGTAGGAGTAATTCTAGTAGGCCTGTCAATCAAAGGATACATATTGTAATTATGAAATAGGCAATAAAACTCGTTAATTATATTTATGTTGTTATGCTGTAAGAGATCAAAATTAAAGGTGCAACGAGAGATTTTTGAGGCACCCAAATATTGTGTCATAATAGTAATTTCGTATAGAATTGACACTCAATAGATTTCTTACCTTGTATTTGGCTACAGAAACGCCTTCAAAGAGAGAAAAAGGTGATTCTGATTTGCTTATAGTTCAATATAAAACATAGGCTGAATTTCGTATTTGCTCCTATACGAAATTAGAAATTTTTTTACCAAAGAAACATTTCTCAGCTTAATCTTTCAGATGGGGTTATTTCTGTTGGAAAGCTTGACATCAGGGCAAAAATCAGTACTTTTGATTTTTTTTAGGGACATCTGATATGTGAAATCTCTCGTTGCACCTTTAAAATCACCTGAAATATAACATTGTTTGTTTTCATTGGATATTTTAGAAATGCAGTTTTCTAAATCATGAAGAAATAATCGAGAATCAGAAGGATGTGCACGATAAATGTTACCAACGATAATATTTTTATGAACAGAGTTAAAAATTTCAATGAAAATCGATTCAGAGTGATCATTAACAGAAGTTGCGGTAATCAGATTTAAATCGTCACGTATACGATAAGAAACGGAATCGTGCACATAAATTGCAGAACCACCACTTCTTCTAGCGACACGGGGAGTATTTACTAAAGTATAATTTTGAAATTGAATTAAATTGGAACCATCCTCGTTGTACCAGGTTTCAGACATTGCAATTACAGTGAATACATGATTAAATTCAGATATAAAACAGTGAATATCGTCAAGATTTTTGTTTAGGCTACGGGGATTAATATGCAAGATGGAAAAGTCATCGTTACCCGAATAGGATAAATCATTGTCGAATATATGGGAACATTTATTAGAGGGATTGTAATGTAACAAGTTATCAGATTCATCACGTGCATTATCAAAGACATTTTCAAACTGAAATGGATTTAACTTCAGGTTCAACATTCTATTATAATCAAGAGTATTATCAAAACAGTACAAAGAAAATTTGAATTCATCATCATCAACAAAATGGTTGAAAGGAAATATTTCTCCTGTACAGGCAAAACAATACCAGTCATAATTATCATCAATGTCAGTGTAAACACAACGTTTATGGTAGTACGAATTACATACTTGACATTTAATCTTAGGATGGTGTCTATAAATACCTTTCAAACAATTATTACAAGTAGTGTTCATTATTTGCCAACATACCACATACACAACATACACTAAAACACAAAACAATAAAAGTCAAGCGGCAGGGAATTTAAGGCTCTTATTTACACAACGCACACAAAATAACGAGTGAGATGTTCAACACTCGGTGCATGCAACTGGAAATTGATACATATCAAAAGAACAATAAAGACAGCAACTGAGAAGAAATAGATGATTCCGCGAGCACCGCTGAGTGAGATATCTCAAACTATGCGAAGTGAATATAATAGACTGCACCAAACACTGCGCGCAAGGAAAAATGGTGTTGTATGATCGCCTCAACAATGCTCGGGGAACCATTTACGACTCTCCAAATTCATCGGAATTATAAGAATCAATAATGTTTATGTTCAATGGGCTATAAAATCAGACTAAATAGAATGTAAGAAAAACAAGAACGTAGTTAACAAACAAGATAAGACCAACCACTCAAATAAGTCTAATGAACAAGGAGAGTTCTACTATAGTTTGTAGAGCGTAGTTGCATGGCAAATATCTACAAAGAAAATTTAGGGAATTATGACTAAAATGATATCCCATTTTGATAAAAAAATAGGATATAATCAGAAATTATGGGAATACAATTTGAACTAAAGTCAAGTCAGAGTAATATAAAGGGAATAAATACAAAATTTGACCAAGTTTGAGGGGTGTCTATAAACATAGCAGACAATATGGAGCTTATGAGGAGTTGACAGATGCAATTGTTTATGCACCACAATGCCGTGTAATTGACTCATAAAATGTAAACCAAACATAATGCAGATACATTAAAAGTCATATTTTATATCAAAGAATATACATAAATATTTGGGGCTCTTCACACATACTCGGTGAGTGCAAATGAAAATTGGTATATCATTTGGATATAAGTAGACATAGAATAGGAATAGGTATATAGCCGACTCCACGAGCACCGCTACAATATAATTTTATGAGAAGGGAAAATGGACCGCACCAAACATGCAAGCGCGTGGAAGAATACGGTGAATACTCATAATGCTGGTTATATGACCTGATACTGATCTTGTTAGGCATCGCATGGCCTGGGGTACCGGAAGCACAGACTTGAGGAGGCAGTGCTGAGAACTTGCAGGATTCACAGAAGAATGGAATAAGCAATGGTACTTGCTTATATGATTTTACACCCATTATTACACTTAAACCTTAGTGTCCGACGGATAAAAACAGTTTACAAGACAAAGTCCTATAGAACGCCCCATTTTTAAATCGGGAGTCCCAGGACAATGAAACGTTGAACTTAGTGTCCGTCGGACTCTCAGACTTTAACCGTATTGTCCGACGGACAAAAACAACTTATCACACACACAGTCCTATGGGACGCTCCATTTTAAAACCAGGAGTCCTAGGACAATGAAACGTTGAACTTAGTGTCCGCCGGACTCTCAGATTTAAACTTAAATGTCCGACGGACAAAAACAACTTATCACACAAGTCATATAGGACGCTCCGTTTTAAAACCAGGAGTCCCAGGACAATGAAATATATTACTCGGCATCCGTCGGACTCTCAGATTTAAACTTAAATGTCCGACGGACAAAACACAAATTATAACACACAGTCCTATGGGACGTTCTAATTTAAAACCAGGAGTCCTAGGACAATGATACGTAAAACTTAGTGTCCGACGGACTCTGACATTTAAACCGTAGTGTCCGGCGGACAAAAACGACTTATCACACACACAGTCCTATGGGACGCTCCATTATAAAACCAGGGGTCCTAGGAAAATGAAATATAGAACTTAGTATCCGTCAGACTCTCAGATTTAAACCTTAGCGTCCGACGGACACTAAAACGACCGGACGCTCTTAAATATGACACCGGAACACACTTACATGCCGTGGTTCTGCCACATGAAGTTTGGCCCGGCTAGCACACTAAGAGCACACTAGAAAGTTAACCGGAACACACTTACATGCCGTGGCCCGGCTAGGTACACTGTTAAAAATGATCTTAAAATAACGGCGTTTTGACTGTTAGCCGGGACTCAAAACGTGCAAATAACTGTAAAAAAGGGACTCGAAACGTGCAAATGACTGTAAAAAAAACGTGATTTTAACTGTTGTGAGTCCCAGCTGCCAGTCAAAACGCTGTTATTTAATGAACATTTTTAACAGTGTAGAAAGTTTCGCTGCCGTGGCCCTGGTTGGATTCCAAGGTATAAAATTATAAAAATGCAATCATTTTTCAGGTAAGTATCAGATGGCGCAGTGGCTACGGCGATAGGCCCAAGACCAGACGCAGGACCAGCCAGCTAGGATTCCGGATTTCCAGGTTCGAGTCTCAGTCAAGTTAAGTATTTTCTTTTTGTCATACCTTTTCTTTTGTACTCCCCGCTTCCCTTGGGGAGGGGAAATGCCCGAGGGTGGGGAGGGATATTTTTCGCTTCTTTTTCCTATCCGGACTTAGACAATTTCAGCGGGTTGTGACATTTCCGCTGCCGTTGCCCGGCTAAGTCAAGGGTCACTTGCCAGGGTCAAGGGTTGTGACCGGTTAGAGGTCAGGGGTTGGGACCGGGTCATACTGTAGGCCGAACATTACGGTTACAAAACCATGCAGCTTCTCAGACGTGCGCCCAGTATGGTGTACCACCTGAGGTTCCTCGGGTCACCACCTGAGTATCCGCTGCCGTGGCCCTGCCACGTGAAAAGTTTCGCTGCCGTGGCCCTGCTTGGTAAAAAGTTAACCGGAACACACCCACTCGTGCGGTAGTCTACACCAATTCATTCCGGAAGAAATGTTGGCTACCTACCGGTTTCCGCAAAACCTATTTAGGATTGGGTGTTTTAGGGTTCCTATCTAATGTTTTAGAGAGTACGTATCATGCCCGGTTTCTGACAGCAAACTCACACCAGTCAGTTGAGGTTAAGTATTTAAGCCATCGCTATGAAGTTGCTCTAAGGATAGAAAAGTGGCCGCGACCAGAACGTATACTATAAGAGGGTAGTGCATCTCAGACATTTCAAAAATGAACTAAGTCCAGAGCGGATCGCTTCCTTGGTCAACGGTAAATCGCTCTAGATTATTAATCAAACTCTTGGGTGAAAAGTCACGTAGCCGGGCCACGGCATTCACGTAGCCGGGCCACGGCATGTAGACATTTCAAAAATGAACTAAGTCCAGACTTCAGAAAATGAACTAAGTCCAGAGCGGACCGCTTCCTTGGTCAGCGGTAAATCGCTCTAGATTATGAACCCAGCTCTTGGGTGAAAAGTCACGTAGCCGGGCCACGGCATTTACGTAGCCGGGCCACGGCATGTAGACTTTTCAAAAATGAACTAAGTCCAGAGCGGACCGTTTCCTTGGTCAGCGGTAAATCGCTCTGGATTATGAACCCAACTCTTGGGTGAAAAGTCACGTAGCCGAACCACGGCAGCAAGATTTTTCCAAGAGCGGACCACTTCATTGGTCAGCTGAAAATCGCCCTAGATCTACTAAGCAAACCCTTGGTTGAAAAGTCACGTAGCCGGGCCACGGCATGTAGACATTTCAAAAAAGTCCAGAGCGTACCGCTTCCTTGGTCTTCACCTGGAAGTGGCCACTAAACTTAAGAGCAGGTCTCGCTGAATGCTAGTTCAAAAAACGACTAAGTACAGGATACCAAAATTTGACTAAGTCAGGGTAGGGGCGCCCTACTCAAAATCCCAATCGTCAGGTTTCATCAACGTGGAAAATTTTCCTAATACGGAGTTAGGTACGTAATGATACAGGGTGAGTCAAAAAGATTGCACTCGTATTGTTTGAATTTTTCTACAGCAGGGAAAAATCTACCAAAGATACTGACTATCACATATAAAACTAGATTATTTCACCTACTACAGAAATTTTGGATTTTGATTTTTGAACTTTGCATTGCGAAGTTATGCTAACTTAAAGATAGGTACCCATTTTTCACTCTGTCCACGGAATCACTGTTGTGGAATTTGGCCAAAGGGACTTTGGATGAGTCTACATAAGTACATCATGACATTCTTTGTTTGCTTTGATACCTTTGTGTAAACCTGCATCAAAAAATCTCAAACTATTTCATTATTCTGAAATCAATAACAAATCATGGAATCTTACACCCAAATTTTGAAGCATTACTTCAATAAATGTTCGAAATTGTTCACATATCTTTTCGAGGAAACTGAATGCAAATATGTAGGCAATCCTGTGCAATACAGCCGGTTGACACACATTATTTTCCGCCGACTCCTTCATAACCTGATGGGGGATATCTTTGGGGAATCAATATTTGAACATTACAGACATTCAACGTCCATCGGCCTTTCCTTTACATCTCAATCTTTTCCTCTCCCTTCCCTCTCTTTTCTATACTCCCTTTTTGCTTGTCCTTTTTCCATTTTCCGCTTTAAGCTTTTTTCCTGGTCAGGCCCACGGGGGAGGGGACAATGCGTCCCCTTCCCCCTCCTGCCCTTGTTACGCTACTGCCATTAACTATTGTTAAGAAATAATTATCAATAACAGTTGTTACGGATTATGAAATGGTTACTTAAAAAAAAAACAGCATTTATTTAGATGACAGTAACTCAATGGCTTTTGCTGCTGTGGACGTGAAGAGTTGTACACCCGTGGTCAATATTTTTTCCATCCACATAGAAATACACATACATGTAATACACAACAACTTGTGAAGTTACACAATATTCATGACACAGAGTACCTGCAAAATGCTATACACTGATATGCAAATGTATTAAGTTATTATCTAGAATACCATATTACCAATCACCTGTTATTATCTTCCCGCTTTCCAAAGCATTTAAACCCCAATAACTCATACTGAGCGAGAAAGTCCAAGCAGGTCCTAAAAGTGTATCACAATGAGAAATACTTCACCAGAGTTTCACAAAACCAAGCAGTGTAAAACCATATCATGGACCGCTTGGGCCCTTTTCCCAATAAGGACCTTTGATGAAGCCTAATGAAGTCTGAATGGAAACACTATATTCAGCGGTTCAATAATTTATACTACGAACCGTGGTCAATATGGTTTTTGGCGGTTTTCCGTCAATTTACCATATCTGCAATATGCGAAAAGTTAAACTTTCGATTTTTTTACCAATGATAGTAGATATAAAAAAAGTGATTTTAACTGTTGTGAGTCCCAGTGCAGTCAAAACGCCTGTTACATTTAATGAACATTTTTACAGTGTAGAAAGTTTCGCTGCCGTGGCCCTGGTTGGATTTTCCAAGGTATAAAATTATAAAAATGCAATCATTTTTAGGTACGTATCAGATGGCGCAGTTGGCTACGGCTATAGGCCCAAGACAAGACGCAGGACCAGCCACTAGCTTGCCGGCTTTCCAGGTTCGAGTCTCAGTCAAGTTAAGTATTTCTTTTGTCATAAAACGAGGTGTGGGTGGTGAGGGGGGGAGCGAGCGGTCAATCCTTTTCTTTTTGTCTTACTCCCCGCTTCCCTTGGGGAGGGGAAAATGCCCGAGGGTGGGGAGGGATATTTTCGCTTCTTTTTCCTATCCGGACTTAGCATTTCCGCGGGTTGTGACATTTCCGCTGGCCGTTTCCCGTGCTAAGTCAAGGGTCCTTGCCAGGGTCAGGTTGTGACCGGTTAGAGGTCGGGGTTGGGACCGGGTCATAATGTAGGCCGAACCTTACGGTAAAACAGCAGCTTCTCAGACGTGCGGCCCTTATGTGGTGTACCACCGAAGGTTCCTCGGTTCACCACCTGAGTATCCTCTGGCCGTGGCCTGCCACGTGAAAGTTTCGCTGCCGTGGCCCTGCTTGTCAAAGTTAACCGGAACACACCACTCGTGCGGTCGTCCTCAAAAAACCAATTCATTCCGGAGAAATGTTGAGCTACCTACCGGTTTTCCGCAAAACCTATTTAGGATTGGGTGTTTAGAGGGTTTCCTATCTAAGTTTTAGAGAGTACGTATCATGCCCGGTTTTCTGACAGCAAACTCCACACCAGTCAGTTGAGGTTACTATTTAAGCCATCGCTATGAAGTTCTCTAAAAGGATAGAAAAGTGGCCGCGACAAGAACGTATACTTAAAGGGTATGTGCATCTCAGACTTCAAAATGAACTAAGTCCAGACGGGACCGCTTCCGTGGTCAAACGGTAATCGCTCTATATTAGTAACAAAACTCTTTGGTGAAAAGTCACGTAGCCGGGCCACGGCATTCACGTAACCGGGCCACGGCATGTAGACATTTTCAAAAAATGACTAAGTCCAGATTTCATAAAAATGAACTAGTCCAGAGCGGACTCTTCCTCCCTCTTTGTTCAGCGGGAAATCGCTCTAGATTATGACCCCAGCTCTTGGGTGAAAAGTCAACGTAGCCGGGCCACGGCATTTACTTAGCCTTAGCCGGCACGGCATTAGACTTTTCAAAAATGACTAAATCATAGCGGACCGTTTCCTTGGTCGCGGTTAAATCGCTCTGGATTATGAACCCAACTCTTGGGTGAAAGTCCGTAGCCGACCACGGCTCCAATATTTGTTCCAAGAGCGGCCCACTATTCAAATTGGTCAGCTGAAAATCGCCTAGTCTACAAGCAAACCCTTGGTTGAAAAGTCACGTAGCCCTGGCCACGGCATTAGACTTTTCAAAAAAAGTCCCAGAGCGTACCGCTTCCTTGGGTGTTTCACCTGGAAGTGGCCGCTAGAATTAAGAGCAGGTCGCGCCTGAATGCTAGTTCAAAAAACGACTAAGTACAGGATACAAAATTTACTAAGTCGGTAGGGCTCCCTACCAAATCTCAATCGTCGGTTTCATCAACGTTGGACATTTTCCTATACGGAGTTAGGTACGTAAGATACAGGTGAGTCAAAAAGATTTGCACTCGTATTGTTTGAATTTTTCTACAGCAGGGAAAAATCTACCAAATATACTGACTTCACATATAAACTAGATTATTTCACCTACTACGAATTTTGGATTTTGATCTTTTGAACTTTGCATTGCGAAGTTATGCTAACTTCCAGATAGGTACCCATTTTTTCACTCTGTCCACGAATGCACTGTGTGGAATTTTAGCCAAAGGGACTTTGGATGAGTCTACATAAGTACATCATGACCTTCTTTGTTTGCTTTGATACCTTTGGTAAACCTGCATCAAAAAAATCTCAACATTTCATTATTCGGAATCAATAACAACATCATAGAATCTTACACCCAATTTTGAAGCATTACTTCAATAAATGTTGAAAATGTTTCCCTTATCTTTTCGAGGAAACTGAATGCAAAATATGTAGGCAATCCGGTGCAATACAGCCGGTTGACACACATTATTTTCCGCGACTCCTTCATCACTGATGGTGATATCTTTGCGAATCATATTTGAACATACAGACATTCACGTGCATCGGCCTTTCCCTTTAACATCTCAATCTTTTCCTCTCCCTTCCCTCTCTTTCTATACTCCCTTTTGCTTTGTCCCTTTTTTCCTTTTCCTTCCCCGCTTTAAGTTTTTTCCTGGTCATGCCCACTGTGGGAGGGGACAATGCGTCCCCTTCCCCTCCGGCCCTTGTTACCTAGCTAACTGTCATTAACTATTGTTAGGAAATATCATCAATTTTACGGATTTATTATGGTTAATTAAAAAAAAAACAGCATTTATTTAGATGACAGTAACACAATGGTCTTTTGCTGCTTTGGAACGGTGAAGATTTGTAACACCCGTGGGCATATTTTTTCCTCCACATAGAATACCACATACATGTAATACAAAGAAAAACAACTTGTGAAGTTCACATATTCATGACACAGAGTCCCCCTGCAAATGACTTATACACTGATATGCAATGTATGAAAGTTATTATCTTAGCATACCATATTACCATCACCTGGTTTAATCTCCCCGCTTTCCCAAAGCTTTAACCCCACTAACTCATACTGAGCGAGAAAGTCAAGCCGTTCCTAAAAGTGTATCACAATGAGAAATACTACTTCACCAGAGTTTCACAAAACCAGCAGTGTAAAAAACCAATCTGACCGCTTAGGCCCCTTTCCCATAAGGACCTTTGATGAAGCCTAATGAAGTCGGAATGGAAACACTATATTCAGCGGTTCAATAATTCATACTACGCCAACCGTGGTCAATTGGTTTTTTGGCTGTTTTCCCGTCATTTACATATCTGCAATATGCGAAAAGTTAAACCTTCGATTTTTTACCAATGATAGTAATATAATGACTCTTGTTTCGTGTAAATAAAACCAAATTGTTTCTGTAAAAACCATTTTCTGAATCTGTTAAATATTTTTTTAATATTTTTCTGAAATCGGTTTTAATCTTTTGACTCACCCTATAATATCGTCGTGGGTCACGACATAGTGTCGAATCTGATTTTTTGGTCAAATTGAGTTAATAGTTGATTCTGGTTTCCATTTATGTACTCTTTGATTTACCAAAAATGAAGTGAAATTACATCTCCTAACCAAAATAGCCGAAGTCGAATAATACACCCATTTGTATAAGACGGGTTTCACAAAACAATTGAAAAAAATATCGTATTCGATAGCGTTGCGTGTCCAAAAAATCTCAAACACCCAGATAAATTATTGAACGAATACGTATTCGCCGGGACAAGATTTGCTACTTCAGTGATCAAATTCGATAATAGGTCTGTCAAGATTTTAGGCATTGGTTAAATTTACCTTTTTTCTTTACCTTTCTCACTCATGAGGGATTGGTCATGTTATTTCACATTTTAATTTAATTTTGTGTTTTAATTATGATGCACTTGTATTATTGAAACCACTACGGGCTTTGCGTCGTGAAAAAGCATACAGTTTAACATTTGTACAAATAAACCAAATTTTAACACTTTTAGGGGGGACATAGTGCATTTACCCTCGTATCCAAAGGGATGAGTTAAACCACCCAGGTAACTTCCTCCGGTGGCGCCAAATACGTTTAAAACTTTCGTTTTAAGTCTTCTTCCATAAAATTATTTCACACATCCTTCTGCTCATTGTGGCGAAACCAATGTGAAGGTATCACCGTCACCGGGGTTAGGTCGAATTCGATTCGGTGGAAGTGATTCTAATTACCTCTACTACCATTATTGAAAATGCAGCCATTCTGATTTGGTCAGTTTACTGAACTGCCCATTATTCGTCATAATGAGCCGCTAAGCATTTTCTTATCATTTATTTCATTCATCAGCATCAAAATACACATAAATTAGACATATTACCTTAAAACCTATACAAATAACAAAATAAAATCAAGTTGTTTTATTAATATAATCTACCAAAAAGCGTTGCAACGTAAACGTTTTGAAAGAGTAACGATCCATATCAAGTTAATAAATGTAAAGAGAGCACCAAGTATACTTAAGTGCGTCTGCCCATTGGCAAACCTTGGTCCCATTTTCTTCTATTTCGAATCTTTTTTTATAGAAAATTCATGGTAAGTCATAAAGCAACCATCATCATCATACCAATTGTTGATTTAAAATAATTCCAACTGGCTAAGGTTATATGGCAGTGAGTTTGGAATAAGTATTCCTATTTCTTGTGTAAAGGCCGCCTTCTGTCTGACTTAAATACTTTTCAGGTTTAATATTGCTTATTTTATTTTTTTTGTCTTGATTTCTTCTGTTGGTTTTAATTCAGCGATTCAGAGACCGTTCGAGTGCAGATCCGCCGGAACTATGTATTCAATATACGGAATAAATCCATTCTCGTTGTACATCATCCACGCGGCGCATTCTTTTCCCGTCGAAAATGGTGTTCCGACAGTCCGACTGTTCTGTGTTGGTTATGCGTTCTGTTGTTTGTTCACATATTATTAGTCCTTTGGTAGAGTTCGTGTATTTTTTCTGGGTAGGTTTTTTTGTACCTACCAGTCTTTCTTTTCTATGAGATACTATGGTTGGAAGAACAGTACTAAACACCATCGGAAGGTTCCCGATGCTCTGGTTACCGCAATTACCTCAATGAAAGAGGTCCTCTTTTGAACTCATTATTATTACATCAGCACCACTAGCATTTAAGCACTGTATTTAGCTGTATGGATGTTGACGTGGGAACGGCATGCCATTTTCCTTTTGCATTAATTCCATTTTAATAAATACCTGTAAATTGTTTTCAACCCACCCAACCTGTAACGCACCCTGTCTACCAGAGGAGATCTTTTTATAAGAGAACATATTTTAATGACAAAAATTTTATTCCAATTGTTCGAGAATAAACGTTACACTGAATCCACTACATGTGCACGGAATGTGTGAATAATAGAACGGTGCCACTGATTACTAGGTTATTTACGATGTATTAAATGCAAATCTCATAAAATAAGTACTTTCAGTACTTGAATGTCGACTTATAGCATGAGTTTTGTCCTCTCTGCTAAAAAGAAATTAGAATGAACTGAGACTTGCTATATTAGGGCGACATTTTCCCTTGAATCACCGCGAAAGTTAAAAAGAATTAGATATTGTATTTTATGAATCTACTGTTTTCATTAGAGCAGAGAACTTTTTCCCTGTGATATTACTGGCTATAGTTTATGAGGAATATTTTCGTTTCAAATTAGTGAAACTCACCGGAGCTTCTACATCATTTATTGTCTCATTTTCCCTCCACGTCCGTAGCACTTTTTTTGCAAGGAATACTTCAAAGACATTTTTTTATTGTTATGAACATACATTTCATTTACATGGCAGGAACCCGCCAACTTTGATGTTTCGTGATAATAACTGCATACTAACATTACCTCTTAAAAAGATTGGCCATGGCATGTTTCAACCCCTTGTACAATTTTATAATATATTTACTTCCTTTCCAAATCAAACCACATCATTAATATGCCGAAAGTGTGGGCCCCAGCACTGGATCGAACTGACAAGCAACGACATCCAAAAGTGAAATTATAATTTCTATGGCTTAGACCGCTGCGCCACGGAGGGAGCTTGCAGCTTAACCATGTTAACACGCAAATTGTTGTATATGCTAGTATGTGAGGGTTCAGTAGTGATGTTGAACAAAAGAATCTCGTAAAACATCATTTTCTTTGTATAAAGTCAATTATTTTCAATGTTAGCAGTAAAAGGCACATCATGAGGATAAATAGATATCATGTACTAAATTTTGCCAATATTCATTTCGTAATAAAGGCTGTAGGTCTGTGAGACCGTTTTTTAAGTTTCACATTTGCCACTAATAATCGTTATAAATGACCGTTTGAAAGCATTTCTAACTCGTCGTTTCCGTTTTCTTACATCATATCTTACTGATGAAATGTGTCATATATACTTCTTATGGTTGAAATACATGCTATGCTTTTGTATTACGAGTAGTTAAGCGATTGTTAAAGATACTCCCCAGTGGCGGATCTAGGATTTTTGGAACGAGGGGGCGTGGAATTGGCTGTCAATAACACAGTAACAATGGCACCGCAGTGCCGGGTGGTGTTTGCGGGAGGGATGTCCACTCCTGCGCTGTGGCGGGGGGGGGGATGTTGCAGGGGGTACCCCATCCCGAATTGAGCGTCGAAAATCTAAACTCGGATTATCAATTGAAAATGCAAGTTTTTTTCTTGCAAATCTTGGATTATTGAATGAAAATCTTGGATTATCGACCCAAAACCTGAATTTTGGTCGAAAATCCAAGAATTTTTGGACATCGAGTGTTCCATACACATGTCAAATTACACTTAATCACCTAGCCGATTATTTGTAGAAAACCACTTCCGGGCACTGTTTCGTATAAGTTAAGATTAATCTTTTAAGATTAAAAGCGAAACCTAATAGGAGTTATTCTTCTGAAGTTATTAAATCGTTTAAGCCAATTTAAGAAAAAATGTCAAAGAATTTTCTTATGAGATTTATGAAGTTCAATCCCGGTCCCTTTTATAACTATTCTATTAATTTTACTTACAAATTCCTCTTAAGAAGTGTTAGAAACTTAAGAAGAACGATTCTTCTTACATTCACCTAAGATTTTTCTTAACTTTTGTGAAACAGAGCCCTAGACTGCTCAAGACTGGTGCCGATTGGCCTTTATTTTGTTTAAATCATGAGCAGTTTTTCTTTTTTTCCTGTGTACAGGCATGAAAAAGTGGGTTTTGAAAAAAAAAGCTGAAAGGGTTTATAATGGTAAATTATGGGGCAGAACGATGGGCCGCTCGCCCGTAGCGGGTGGGCCTTTACTTTAGAGGGGGCATAACTTGAAAACTGAGCCATCTACATACATATGAACTGCATCATGAGATAGAGCTCTTAAAAATAAAGCTTTTAAGAAAATTACAAACCTATAATTAATATTAAATAAAATATTAGTAATGAATTTTTAATGGCTAAAAACACACAGAAAATATTGTCTACGTGAAAAGCTGTCAAAGTACACTAAAAGCTCAGGAAATTGTTTGATTTAAGCAAAAAATAAAAAAACTCGATGATTTATGCTGTATCTTTATCAAGACAAATTTCATATAAAATATAGAAGAGAAATGGTCAATACGAGGTGGGCCTTTACTTTAGAGGGGGCATAACTTGAAAACTGAGCCATCTACATACATATGAACTGCATCATGAGATAGAGCTCTTAAAAATAAAGCTTTTAAGAAAATTACAAACCTATAATTAATATTAAATAAAATATTAGTAATGAATTTTTAATGGCTAAAAACACACAGAAAATATTGTCTACGTGAAAAGCTGTCAAAGTACACTAAAAGCTCAGGAAATTGTTTGATTTAAGCAAAAAATCAAAAAACTCGATGATTTATGCTGTATCTTTATCAAGACAAATTTCATATAAAATATAGAAGAGAAATGGTCAATACGAGCCGGTAGAATGGTCGATTTTCTTTCCTGACTATAATATCGATGAAATAGCAATGCAGATTACAATTTGTAGCAATTTCCTCTTATAAAAATCACGCACATGCTCAATAATGAATAACCTTAACTTTTAGGATAGGCAGTTTTAACACCTGACCCGTTTTCTTCTTATTTTTTTTGGGGGGGGGGGGGTAATTTTTTTCTCCCTCCAACGAGGGGGCGTGCGCCGAGTACGCCCTTCTGTAGATCCGCCAGTGCTCCACCTAGTGATTTTATTCGTCAAACACTCGTCAAACAAAGGGAAGTTTGTTTCTCTTAATATACTGACGGTGTGTGTCGCTTGTATCAGGGATGTTCTAATGCTTTTTTGCTGTTTTTTCTTGTTTTTCGGGTTGTTTTATTTAAAACTTGGTTGAAACACTACCGTGTGTCTTAATAGAAATAAAGGTTTTTAGTATTATGGGCTCATAATGTATCCTCGGGCTGAAAAAATAAAAATAATGAGGGCCATTTTCCGACCTCGGGCACATTATTCGCCTGTAAATGATACTGCGTTACCCTTTAGTTATTAGTTCATTTGTTTAAATATTGTACACTGTATGGCTCTAAAATTATATGTTGATTAAAACTAGTCATTTTCCATATTATTTGGGGCCAAAACCCGCATGAAAAACCAATATTTTTGATGCAAAATTTAATTTTTTCATTTTATACTCTGATGTGTGTCTGTGGAAATGACCAATTTTGCCAACTTGTGAACTTTGACGTCATTATGACGCCATACTAGGTTACATTGGAAGCAATAGAAAACGGAGGACCAAAGCTATCAATAATAATGAATTATCGTGGTGTTTACCATCCCACCCCTTAGTAAACCGTGTTACAAAAATAGACTTGATAAACATATTGTGAAAGTTTGATTTTCTTTGATGTTAACTTGGATATTCTGCAAACTAAATAATTACTAATGTATCATTTAAAAAACTCGCCTTTCAGGAACAAATTGATATTTTCTTTGGGAAGTTGTTTGTATAAGCGTTAGTGCCCTCTAAATTGTTTAGATTATGTTAGATTTTACTATTGAGTATTACCCATGTAGCGGGAACGCGGCCCTGTGAGCGCCCCGGAGGACTCGCGGGTAAGTTGCAAGGGGCAGAACCTTGCGCTCCTTCTGAATGACGCACGTGACTCGGTAAATCAGTTTCTCAAGTATTTTATTACAACCAGCCTTCGCCTCGTCGTCAGTTTACATCACAACGTCAAGTACCTGTGGTAGTGTCATTCAGCAAACTGCGATTACATGTTCTTTATAAACTATTTACACACTTTCATTTGCATACATAATTTACACACCCTTTCTCGTCTTCTCCTCACCACATACATACAGTGCACAATTTTAGTAGACTTTAATAATGAAAATCTCTAAGTGTTTTAGTCATCAAATCGAAAATCGGCAGCATGCAAGAAAAATATACCATACATGTGACACTAGTGAGTGTACATGCACGCATCAACATACATATAAGTTCTGATAATTCTAAATATAATAACACAATGGCAAAAACCACTTTTTGGGCAGAGTTTCCCCCCTCTAGGCACTGGCCGGCAATCGTAAATACAACCATATGACACCTAGGGTGCATATGTTTGTATTTACACACATGGGTAACCGAAAATATCCCTTAATACTCAGATTAAATTTGGCCATGGGGTCCCCCCTCTAGGCACTGGCCGGCAATCGTAAATACAACCATATGACACCTAGGGTGCATATGTTTGCATTTAACACACATGGGAGTTTTGATATCTTACACACACATACACTCTAATGTAATTAAAACCAGGGCACTGTTTGGTTCAAACCATAGCAGCCATGAAGCGTCGAGTGGGACCTCGTCCCTGAGCGTCGAGTGGGACCTCGTCCTGAAGCGTCGAGTTGGACCTCGTCCCTGAAGCGTCGAGTGGGACCTCGTCCTGAAGCGTCGAGTGGGACCTCGTCCCTGAAGCCTCGATTGGGACCTCGTCCCTGAAGCCTCGATTGGGACCCTCGTCCTGAAGCGTCGAGTGGGACCTCGTCCCTGAAGCGTCGAGTGGGACCTCGTCCCTGAAGAGTCGAGTGGGACCTCGTCCCTGAAGCGTCGAGTGGGACCTCGTCCTGAAGCGTCGAGTGGGACCTCGTCCCTGAAGCGTCGAGTGGGACCTCGTCCCTGAAGCGTCGATGGGACCTCGTCCCTGAAGCGTCGAGTGGGACCTCGTCCCTGAAGAGTCGAGTGGGACCTCGTCCCTGAAGCGTCGAGTGGGACCTCGTCACTGAAGCGTCGAGTGGGACCTCGTCCCTGAAGCGTAGAGTGGGACCTCGTCCCTGAAGCGGCGAGTGGGACCTCGTCACTGAAGCGTCGAGTGGGACCTCGTCCCTGAAGAGAAGAGTGGGACCTCGTCCCTGAAGCGTCGATGGGACCTCGTCCCTGAGCGTCGAGTGGGACCTCGTCCCTGAAGCGTCGAGTGGGACATCGTCCCTGAAGCGTCGAGTGCAAGGTTTTAACCAACAATGCCCTAGCTTACCTTTAATAGCTGCAATACAAATCATGGTTAATGCAAAAATAATGACATCAACTTCCTTATTTATCTCCAACTTGTTTTGACTCACATCATCCCCCCTCGATCAAATACATATACGCCATGATGTGAGTATCTGGATTTTGTTTTAACTCACATCATCCCCCCTCGATCTAGCACATACTCGCCATGATGTGAGTATCTGTATTAGTTTTAACTCACATCATCCCCCCTCGATCTAGCACATACTCGCCATGATGTGAGTATCTGTATTAGTTTTAACTCACATCATCCCCCCTCGATCTAATACACACACGCCATGATGTGAGTATCCCAGTTCTTAATTACACATTTAACACTAACTCTAAAGGGAGGGGCAATGTGTTCCCAGCATCTAAATCATCATACAATAATAAATCCATATCCGTCTATTACATAGGGGCAGTCATAATATTATTCCCTATGAGAGCATGTTCCTAACTATCCCTACAGAATGATAAATATTTTAATTGAAGTTTAAATATCAAAATGACAAACAATTTAATTAATTCACCAAATCCATAAATGCAGGAAGAAGTGATAACTTTTCTAAAACTGTTGATTGCAAGGTAAAGTTATCATATGTCTTTAGAAGTTATTTTAGTATTTAGTATTTATTTTATTCACCATATAATATTCCAAAGCAATAAAGAGAAGAATAACAACTTCCCCTATCGTTTATACGGAACAATAGCCTTGTCTTCACCTATATAATATAATATTATTAACTATAGGTTTTCCCGGCCAATTTCGCACTTTTATCAGCCAAAAAAAACAATTTGGCAATCAATTTCGCACGTTTTGGGTCTACCGGTCTAAATCCTAAGTACAATTTCGTACTATGAGCACTTTATTTCATTTTTCATCAATCAATTTCGTCGTACAGCATAACCGTTAGCTTATGGTAATGTAAGTTCGTCTTTATGCTTTCAATTTCGCCATTTCGCATTTATTTCGAAAAATCATCAACTTTTTCGCTATACGTAAACAAGAACGGTGTGAAACGATATACGGTTGATTTTCAATTTCGTGGATTGCTACTCTAATTGGCGATTATGACATTCAATTACGTACTTTATAGACCTACAATATACGTTTTTTAATAGACCTAAATGAAAAAATCAGTAAAAAATAATCTATTTGGTAAAACAACCTTCAAACAAATTTATCATCTTCAGTATACACCTAAATTTAGGCCTTATTTTCCGAGCAAATTAATTTCATCCTGTACAGTAATTGATGAAAAAATCAAGTTAAAGGGGGTGATCCGATATATGACATCGTCACCCACTTCCGCATCAAACTTGAGATTTTCATATCAAGATGCAGATTAGTGTTTCCTTAATTTGCCCAGAAAATGTTTTCTTTTGATGTTTTGAGCAAAAACTTCTCCAATGGTGGGCGAGTGAACCATATTAATTAATTTTCTATGGGCAGATTTGTGCACATTTTTTTATTTCCTCCGCTATCCAAATGGCTAGACCATTTAAACGTGTTTTGAAAAACTTTCGAACACTACACTAAACATTTTGGTCTTGATGGTGGTCTATTTTCCATTCACATGACTATTTGTGAATCGTCACATTTAGATGTATATTTTTCGAATAAATCCTCTTTCCACCTCAACTCATTCTGTTAAGTTGCTTTGTTCATATTGCATGAAAAAGTTTAACGTTGCATGTTCTGCTTACTCAGCTTATCACTGTTGATCTGTCACTTTTCATTATATATATATATATAATATAATATATCTTTGTACACACTTGAAAAAGGGTGTATGCCCGAAACGTTGTGTGATAACATAACACAAGTTTCAATATCCACACTCTTTATACGACATATATATATATATATTTATAGATAATAATTTATATATATGAATAATATATTTATAATAATATATATATATATATATAAATATCTATAATATAATATGATAAGTCGAGGTTCTGCGCAGCACTGGTATATCATATATGGTCGTGTGGCCAAGTAGAATAGGTATGGGCACAGGTGCTATGAGATATACATGTTTTAAGCATGTCCTCATGAACGACGTTGCCGGACAAAATGTCTTCGTCGCAACGTCTTCGCGGTCGTCAACACCGGTAGACTTAATTCTTGCTTTAACTTTATAATCTTCCTTAGACTTTATATCTTGCTTTGTAAAATTTAGTTTTTATGCTCTTGTATAGTTTAAGAACCTTACGAAGACATTTTGTCGCAACTTCGTACATTATAATCTTTAAACATGTATATCTTCATCATCACTGTTGCCATAGAACCTTATTCTCCTTGGCCACATGAAAACCCGACCATAGATATATAATCTATATATATATATATATATCTATCTATCTATATATTATATCTATATATATTAATATATAGATAGATATTATATAACTACCTACATATGATATCTCGCTATATCACTGCCACTGTCCTTACTTCCTTTTTTATATGTACATCTAGCAATTGATACTGATCATTCTTATTAAAGGCCACCGTGTTTTAATTAGTCATCCTCTTTGTGCATACAACAACACTCTTAGGTAATAATTAAATGTAAACGTCACTCTTTAATCATGATCTCTATTCCTTTCAGAAAGTCTACATTTTTGCTTTTTTAATATGGCTACCCATCAGGGTCAATTTTAATTCCTCTTATTTCTATTACACAGTCATATCATATTGTTCAATGCCAAACTTTTGAGGAAGGAATGATTTTCCCCTGACTATATGATTAAACGCAAAATATTGCTAATTCAAAAGAACATTTTTCTTTTTGTTATCTCAAGGGCGAAATAGAAACATGAAATTGAAGTTGAATTCGCAAACGAATCCCAATTGAAATCGTTTGAGCTAGTTACGCAATTGTGCCGACCATTCTATGCGGTCGAATGCTCTTTAAAGAAATCGAATTACGTTTTGCTTAATTGAAAGAACATTATCATCATCGTTCATATTTCCGCCGCCGAAACGGAATGTCCCTTTTTATAAAATGGAACAGTAAATTGCGAAATTGGCCTGAAAACCATATTACATTGATTTAACTTCTCCTAACCTACACGTTGAGGCGAAATTATTTAACTATGTCTTCATCGCTCTTAACTCATACAGGCCCACATTCTCTACTCTCCTATTGCATTAAAGTCCACCCCATGAAATTAGAATTATATATACATAGAAAGCGTTTGTTATAAATAAAACGAAGACATAATTTTATTTCCAAACTGCTACAGTCATTCGCATTAAACACTGAAAAGATTATTTCCGCCTAGACCCCCTATAAAACAAAATGAAATGTCTTCAAATTGGGGCGCTATCCTGTGACGGTCATAACGTACAGGTCAATAAATCATGGTCGGGGATCTGTACTAAACGCACGCATAACCTGGTTCGGGAAATCAGGTTTCGTAGATCTTCCATTCAACCAAAGTAAGTAACAGTACCACATGAGTCCAAAATATGCAGATAGAACAGAATTTGGCATTTCTTCATCTCGGTAAGTACCCGGGATAATAGCGAAGAGGCTAGCCAGGGTTATCTTCCCTGTGAGGAATACGCCTGCGAAGACCAGACGAAGGTGATACGTACCGACCGGGAATACCGTTGGGTGGATGCATACACCGTAAGTGCGCAAGCATTTTGAACATTGTTGAAAAAGAAACCCCAACTAATTTATTATTGAGAAAGTTACATTAATTTTGATCGGTATTCATCTTAAAAGTACTAGTTCCTTGTTATTTGTCGAGATTAGAACTTTATAGACTTGTATTAAGCGAGTCAAGTCGGATTAATAAACCATGTCTAATCAAAATGTTCCGCTAACGACTACTTCGCAGCATGGAACCATAATTTCGTTGATGACGCATTTGTTTTTTCTGATGTGCATGTTGGGGCTTAATCGCTTTCTTCGCTGAATTGATTCGGGGGGAATGAGCTACTTGTCAAAACCTGACTGTCCGGCATCCGTAAGTTTGCCGTGAGAAATTTGAACCAAATATAAGAGATTTACGTAAGTTTAAAAACCTTATGTCTCATTTTGAGACAATTTAAATATTGCTTCATTTTTCGTCTCGGCTTTTTTGTTGCAACTCCGAGGATTTGTTAAACATACATCGCAAGTAGTTTTTTTACATTTATAGCTTTATTAACAAAGCGAAATGGACTTTTTTCCTAACCTCAACCCCCTCAAAAACACGACGCAATGTGCTCCCCATCCCACGGCAGCGTACCTCGTGTACCCTCTGCCTGTCATGATTCACCCGTTTGATCTTGCACAACATAATACAAACAAATACAAAACCGTTTGCGTATGCTCACTATCTTGTGCGTGGTCTTAACCACCCCTGTCTTACCGTGCATACCGTCAATCCTTAGGGGTTGTTAAATTACACTTCCAAGCTTTCAGACAAATTTCCAAAACAATTTTTTATAACAAGAGCTTGGCCATGAAATGATTGGCCTAAATATTCTTGAAAAGAAGTATTACCCACCACACTATATATTTAAATAGGGTAATCCCCACACTGGCATGCTGGGTGGTTCATGTATTAGTCATGCTAGCGCTTCTAACGTCCCCGTTTTAACGCAATTATATACGTACAATTTGCCGTTCAATCTATGATACAGGCTCCAACATATCATGTAGAAGTTTTCTCTGCGACCCGCCTCGTTTCTTCCTTTTCTCCCTTCCCCCGTTTGATATTTAGATCAATTTGCTAGGTCTAAATGGTACAATCAATTACAAAACGTTGTGAGCGGGTTGACGGATAGTTTTTGGCTAAGCCATGTCAGCAGGTTAATACGAATGCGCACAACTTGACTAGTTCATGACCCGCACCGGTCAAATAAACTAATCATAGGATAAGCAACATCTACAAACATTTCATACACATTAAATGTATTTGCACATATTAATGTGTACGAAAGAATCATGAAGGGTGCAGGAAAATAATACAGTTGAAATCGTTTCGGCCTATCTTTTGCATGTTTTTGCATGTTGCCGTCCACGCAGCTCAGTCCACGATCGGCCGCGGGTCACACACACTTGGCCGTGTATTTGTAGGTCGAATTGGTTTTTTCACATATTCATCCTCAACGCACTAAGTACCAGCAACACCTTCTCCACTTCCATTCTCTTCTTACATTGCAAATAACAATGTGTAATACACATCCAGATGCCGGCGTTCGACACGCAGTTCGAACACTATTTGTTAACAGTAACATCACAACTCGAACTGTAACCAAGGGTAACAATCAGTGGTTTCATTTTGCACTGTGATTCACGTGATCGGTTAATACCGAATGACGTCAGTGCATTTATAATAATGCAATTGGGCGCTTTTGGGTGTATTGAAAATACATAAAATCTTGACAGTTTTTAACCCCCAACGCTTTATAAAGACAGATAAAAATCTAAACTTATTTGTTCATTTCCTAATGTCACCAGCTTTCTATTGAGATATATAGAATAATTTTCATGGTGTTGTGGACTTTAACAGTTTCGGTGCGCATGTTGCAGTAACATACAGTGGATGACCTAAAGTTTTACATCATTTAATCATTCATGAATTAAAGAAAAAATCTTTAATCACTCTTAGCACTGCCTAATTCATACAAGTCTCAACATAATAACAACAACATCATTATAATTATTCTCGTAGCTCATACCGTCTCCTAATTAATTTGCAGTTCGTGCGCATGTGCAGTAACTACATGAACGACCTAAAGTTTACATGACATTAATCCTTCATGAATTAAAGAGAAAAATTTAATCAAGTTCTTGATCGCTTCCTAACGTCTTGCATAACAAGTCCTTCACATAATTACAACAACCATCATTATAATTTATTAATTTCCTATCTCTCCTAATTATTTGCAGTTCGGTCCATGTTCAGTATCTCACAGGAATGGCCTTGAATTACATGTGACGTAATAAATTAACAATGAAAATCAAATAAAGAGGAGAAGAGATTTCACAATGGGTCTTTTCACACAAAACAATCTTATTATCTCCGAAATCCCTAAATCTATTCCCAATTTCATATTATAATTTTACTGTCAGTCAAACATCATACTGAAGATATGTCTCGCAAAACAATCCCATCAAGTTGATATGGGGGTTCACTAGACGGTCGTATAACACTATGAATTTAAACAATATTCTCATCCCACCAAGACAACCGCTCAGTGGGTTTGTTACTTGTAACATACTTGACATGACGACCCTTTGTGTTGATCTGGTTATATATATTTTTTAGAAGGGGGCGACGGGTACTGATGCGACCGCACCCCCGTCTTATTGTGTCTTTAACCTATTAGGCAAACTACGCCCTAAAATATATATATATATTAGTGTAGATCCTACTATCTTGATTCTAAAAGTTAATATTCTAGTGGTGTGAAAATAATTTTTTGTTTTAACCCGTGTTATGGTTTATTACAGAAACTCCTGTTATATTTATTGTGGCTTGGAAATTAGCCCTTATTGTATAAAAATATGTTTGGATATATAACTATCTTTTACTCGCTGTACTTCTCAAACTAGAGTTGTACTGTCCAAAGAATTTAGGAAGACATCCGTCTTGGTTACCCGTGTTAATGAAAAACGGTAATACCCTATGGACATGCTACCTTGCCGAGAATGTCTTGTATAAGGACTGTTTTATTGTTTGGTCTCTTTTCTACGATACCATTAAATGCCCTCCTATTTTAATAATGGTACATACAGTGAGTTTGGGCCTACTTGGGTTCCAAAACAATATAAGTGTTGGCTTTTTATTTGATTTTAAAGTGACGTTTGTGTGGTCTTCTGAAAATCGCCGTTAAAATTGTTTTGTGGTGCTGAACTGGTCACCGCCATGCATACAGACAATTATTTGATAAAACAAAACCAATACTTAATCACTCCAAATAGTTGATCTACGGTGAGACTATATTCTATACCACAACCATTAAGAACATTAAGTATATACAACAAAACAACATGTGACTAAGGGGGCCTAAAAACACGTGTCCTAAGCTATATACGGATAACGTATTACAAATTTTGCTACTCGAAAAACACACTTTGTCTACGTAGTCATATAACAGCAGCTCGAGCAAGAACGCGTTTCTGGACTCCATTGCGGGTCCTTCATCAGTGCACTGCTGGGGGTGTGATTCAGCTCCTTACCATGCTTCTCTTTCATTATGAGCACAAACCACATGTGTTTATAGCCTCGTAGCTACTGCCTCCCGGAGAGGTTTATTACAGTGTAGGCCCAAAATTCGTGCCTACCCCTCGATTACTTAGCCTTGCTTACACTGAACTGTTTGTAAAGCCCAGTTGCGTGTTAACGCCCTGTGCCTCGGAAAGAAAGATTCTAACCGGAACTACACTCACTTCCCTGTTGGAGGTGGCGACTCCAAAAGTTCTTTCTGTGAAGTTTTGGTGGCTCTAAAAGAGCCGTTTTGTTTTCCGTGCGGTATAACTTTACCAATTAGGCGATAAACTATTATACTACTAAGTCTTCAGTTCCTTTGACTAAGTACTGTCACAAGCACTACGGCACCTCCTATTCTTCCAAAAGTAACTGTGTTGGTGATCGGGGTGGTTCTAGATCATTTTTCAGACTGGACTATAAACTGGAAAAAAGAATAATTGAAGCCGCCTACTTTCCAGTTCTAAATCTGAAGCATGTGGATAGTAGGGAACCTGGTCTTCTTGCTCGTGTTCCTGGTGTTTTGGTCCTCGTGTTCTTGCCCCTTTAATTTCGCCCAACCAATTCATCCCCTAAATTTTCAGTTCTACTGTACGCTATAATGGGGATTTCGGAAAAATGCTTTAAGTTCAGGATATCCGATATCTGGGACCATGTTTTAGAAGTGCATATTTTTGGATTGTTTTGCTCGTGATCTGTGGCTAGTAGTTAGTTTAAAGACTAATGGTATACTTTCATCGCGTTCTTTCTCTGCGATTGAACCTTTGTCCTTCGCGAAAATCACTTCCCTAGGAAGCCGCCCTCTATTTTCTCTGGCGACTGGACCTCTAGCCAGTAATTTCTCTCTGTGATACTGCTTGCCTTTTTCTTCGTACGGTTTCCTGTTATTACGTTACGGTGCATATTATTAATTCACCCTTTAGAAATCCCCTAAAAACTGAGGTGCTATGACATGATTTCCTGTCCAAATAACACCATGTCTCTTTAGGTTAGTGTAAAGCATTTGACATCAAGAACTTTCGATGTTCTAAACCTATTTCCTTTCCCCTTTATAGATACTATCTAGGAATTGTATTTCCTCTCTCGAAGCTGTGTACGTAAATTTAATTGAAGGATGTTTTATTGTCGTGTGTTGCTTATTTTCGAGTTTCGATTGAAGATTTTCGAGTTTCGAGTGACAAATTTCGAGTTTCGAGTGAAGGATTTTCGAGTTCGAGTGACAAATTTCGAGTTCGAGTAGATTTGCGAGTTTCGAGTGCAATTTCGATTTTCGAGTGAAGATTTTCGAGTTTCGAGTGCAAATTTTCGAGTTTCGAGATAAAATTTTTTCGAGTTTCGACAGTGACAATTTCGAGTTTCGATGCGATTTTCGAGTTTCGAGTGACAAATTTCGAGTTTCGAGTGAAGATTTGCGAGTTTCGAGTGACAATTTCGAGTTTCAGTGAAGATTTTCGAGTTTCGAGTGACAATTTTCGAGTTCGAGTGAAGATTTTCGAGTGACAATTCGAGTTTCAATTGAAGATTTTCGAGTGACAAATTACGAGTTTCGAGTGAAGATTTTCCGAGTTTCGAGTGACAAATTTCGAGTTTCGAGTGAATATTTTCGAGTTTCGCAGTGACATTTCGAGTTTCGAGTGAAGATTTTCGAGTTCGAGTGACAAATTTCGAGTTTCGGGTGAAATTTTCGCGTTTCGAGTGACAAATTTCGAGTTTCGAGTGAAGATTTTCGAGGACAAATTTCGAGTTTCGAGTGAGATTTTCGAGTGACAAATTTCGAGTTTCGAGTGAAGATTCGAGTTTCGAGTGACAAATTTCGAGTTTTCGAGTGAAGATTTTCGCGTTTCGAGTGACAAATTTCGAGTTTCGAGTGAGATTTTCGAGTTCCGAGTGACAATTTCGAGTTTCGATGGACAAATTTCGAGTTCGAGTGAAGATTTTCGAGTTTCGAGTGACAAATTCGAGTTTCGAGTGAAGATTGTCGAGTTTCGAGTGACAAATTCGAGTTTCGAGTGAAGATTTTCGAGTTTCGAGTGACAAATTTCGAGTTTCGATGTGAGTTTCGAGTTTGAGTGACAAAAAATTTCGTGTTGAGTGACAAATTTCCGAGTTTCGAGTGAAGATTTTCGAGTTTGCGTGACAAATTTCGAGTTTCGAGTGACATTGGATGGTTTTCGAGTGAACACATTCCAATTTCGAGTAAAGTTACAAACACACTAGGCAGATGTAAAAATATTGTAATAATACTGAATCACTTGTTTGCGATGGGAAATGCTAGGCCCCCCATGCCCCTAAGTAATGCATCAAAGCAATATTCCTGGGTGTGATTCGACCTTATCAGGAGTCAAATAACAAAACCGATCATGATAGACTTGGTCCAAAGTCTTTGAATGTTATCGCTGAAAGTGCACAATTTATGTACAAAATATAGGGGCCCTATATATGTGATACAATGAAAATATTCAAAATCACATGCACATTCAGGTACATGCCAACCATACTATACTGTAGGCCTTCAATTAAACAGAGGACCGCTTTTAAGATTCTGCTTCTCACTTACAAGGCCATCCACGGCGGTCACCGCCTATACTTGAGCTCATCCGTGTATTTGAATGAAATTTTTTTTAAATTGATTGCCTGATGACGATTTCATTTGATCGAAAGATGCGGCCAAGAATCCTTGAGACAAATTGATTGACTAAATCGGACTCTTCCCACAAAATCTTTCCCCGCTGTTCTGGAGATGTTCCTTGAATTTAATGCACAAGCAATATTGTTTGCCTGCAAAAAGCCGAATGTTATAAAGAAATGCCGGAAATATGTGTGAACATTTCATAATGCAAAAAGTGCGAAAATGAATGACCAAAGACAGAATGGAAATTGACAATGACTCATGCCGCTTTTCTGGGGACGAACGTTGAATATACCATTATGAATTTGATGAAAAATATGAACAGGAAAACCTATAATTTGTTGACGACTCGTAATTGATTATTTTTGCGTCTTGAATGGATAAATGATAAATTAAACTGATCTTACCTACACATTCAAGTTCTGATGGCAACAATACACATACACCTAAAGCAGTGGTAATCCTAGTGGTACACAGAGATACTCTGGGGAATCAGCCACGGGTTAACCGACAGTTGGAGACCCCAGAGTTCCTTTGGTAGTACCCAGGTGGTAGTTAAGTGGAGTCAACCACTAGAGTACCACTGCCTTGGTGGTGCTGCATTGCGCCATGAGAATCTTGTTTTGTACATGTAAAAGTCTATATTTATGGAAATTCAACATAACACAATACTGAGTCAGTGTCACTCGAAATGAACAATATGTGAGTCTCATCACTCGAAAACATACATATATCGAGTAGATTCTCATAAGGTATTTTTTTCCAAATGAAAAATTGACTGACAAAATTAATAATTTGTTTATTTTTTTCGTTTTTGGTTGTTGTTTGGTTGTGTATTGGATAGAACAAAGTGATATTGAACTTACTTACCTTAAATCATGTATTCCCACGATTCTCATGGCCGGCAAGCAAGTTACCACATACCAGTGTTTTCCGTGGTAGCCAACTTAGAGTACCACCGGCAAGTGATGCAATGTAAGTACCACAATAGCTTGGGTACTTCCTGTAGTAATCAAACTTACACGTACCACCAGAGTACTACCAGAGGTATCTGGGTACTACCGCCGGCGTTACCCACTAGAGTCCCACTGCGATCATGGTGATGCTGATTGCTGCCCCATGAGAATCTTGGTGTGTCCATGTAAGTAAATATTTATGAAAAATCGAAATCAAACCCACTAAAAAAGCAGTGCACTCGAAACTGTTAAATTTCGAGTCAAGTCACTCGAACATGTTAACTTTCGAGTCAAGTCACTCGAAAATGTTCAATTTTCGAGTCAAGTCACTCGGAAAATGTTAAATGTACAATTTTCGAGTCATGTCAATCGAACATTTCAATGATTTTTGAGTCAAAGTCGACACTCGAAAATGTTCAATTTTCGAGTCAAGTCACTCGAAAATGTTCCATTTTCGAGTCAAGTCACTCGAAAAATTACAAGTTCTTTTAGGAGTGCATGTCACTCGAAAATTGTTCCATGTTCGAGTCAATAGTCACTCGAAAATGTACAATTTCGCGTCAAGTCACTCCGCAAAATGTTCAATTTTTGAGTCAAGTGCACGAAAATGTTCAATTTTCGAGTCTCGTCACTCGGAAAATGTACACTTTTTGAGTCACCGTCACTCGATAAACTAAACAATTAATGAATCATGAGGTGTTTTTAACATGTGTCCTCGCCATTCCAAATAATCACAGCAGAACTCTTTGAACTTAAAAACAGTATATATTTTGTATGTTGCCTATTGAATATTGCCTAATTGTAATATGGTACCTAACTAGGAATCTACCTTTGCTATGTCATTTGATGGTGTGGAGTAAAACGTATAATTTTGTTGAAGACTTCATATTGCATATTTTTGTAAAGTATTTGATGGAATACAGTGACTTAAATTAAACAACTTATTCTTACATGCCAAGATTGTTCAGGCAAGCGTACCACAATAGCAGTGATACTCCCATTTAGTAATCAAAATAAGCGTACCACCGGCGTACTACCAAGTACTCTGGGGCACTTAGCCATGAGTTAACCTATAGGGAGTTACCACCAAAGGGACTCCATCATGGGTTAATCATATTGAAGGACCCCCGAGGTTTCTTTGGTAGTACCCTGGTGGTAATCTTAAGTTTAAGTACCACCAGAGTACCACTGCTATCATGGCAGGATGCATTTTGCTGGTCATAGGGATCTTTGTGTGTCCAGTAAGTAGATAGTTATGAAACAGAAGACTAACACAATACGGATTCAGGTCACGCGCAAATATACTATACAGCCAAAAGGAGTCTGAGTGACTCTTTAAACGGTGTTCCAGGTGACCCTGCAATCATGTCAAAAACAACTCCTTAATGTAGTCAAGTGACTCCCTCGAAGGGGTCAAGGTTACACGACTCTCCAGGGAGTCAGTGATTCATGACTCTATATTGTTATGACGTCTGTCGACGTCTAA